>JAOVVB010000035.1:3829900-3846160 GCA_028570985.1 Heterobranchus longifilis | reverse complement strand
TGCAATGAAATTGCTATGCAACAATCAATATTTCCTTCATTCTTCAAAATATTCAGTAATGGCATTAACCTGTTCTTGGTTATTGTATGAATGGGCATGGACATACACTGGATCTGACACCATTCCATCATAGGACATCATACATCTTTTTTAATTTCTACCTGTATGAGCTGAAGCAACTGCAACTGCCCAATGTCAACAGAAAATATATGTCAGGTTCTTCAAGATTCTTTAAAAAACATGTAAAATCAGATGTAAAAGGTATGTTTTTTTTTTTTTTTAAAGAAGGTTGAAGAAACTGCCGATGGAAAAACCTGCCAAATTAAAAAAAAGTTGGTTTCTTTATAAAACTGATAGGATTGGCCTTGTTTATTATTTATTACTAGATGTGCCCACAACTTCATTCACGTGGAATTTAATTGCACACTCATAAGCGTGTTTTAAAAAATGGCCTATGTTGAATTTTGAAATGAACTAAAATTTTCATGTGTTACTGTGAAGTGCGCGGAATGAAGGTGTTAGATCCCGTTTTTTAAGTAGATTTCAATTGCACACTCATAAGCGCATATTAAAAAAATTACAGCCCCATCTGTTGAATTGTAAGATGAACTAATGATTTTTTTAAAGGTCTTTTTTTTTATGATAAAAGGGCACTTTCCATTTAAATTTCAAAGTATCATATCTTCTCTACCCAAGGTAGAGAAGATGAAACCAAGCCTACTGTATATGTTACCTCAAGCTCGGCCAAATACACCTTTGAAAACACATTAAAATTCATTCAGTAGTTTTTATGTGATGCACAAACAGCTCGACAAACAGACAAAAATTCCAAAAACCATCTTAATGTGTTTTTTACTCATCTTACAGTTTTATTATATGTATAGATTACAGTAAATGTCAGTAAATGTTTTGTTTTGTTTTTGTAGAAAAGTTTTGCTTTATAATATTTTATGTAATCGTGGCTGTACATAATTTCATTGAACCTGCAACTTTGGCAGAGGACTCTGGCACAGGACTATTAAATGTCTACATCTTGCAGCTGCAGTATCCTTCCTGTACTGCTGTGGTCATGATGTTTAAGTAATGGCTCCTGTTCTCCACGGAGCAGCTCCTAGACTCCTAGTATGGTTATCAGAAGTCCTAAAGGTAGGTCTGTTTCATTAGCATTAAATGACTTGTGATGTGAAGTACTGCCTCTACTGTGCTAAAAATATTGAAAAAATAATAGAATACAGTATGTGTGTGTGTGTGTGTTTGGCTTAGATAAATGTTGGTGTTCTGTGTTTAAGGCAAGGATTAACCCTTATGTTCATTAATATCCATGTAAGAAGCTTATTATGCCAGTATTTACAGTATGTAACCACATAAATCTAAACAGCAACTGATGTTATCTTATTTATTTGTATCCTTGTATCTCCTTTACTATGGACATGATTATGGTCTTACTAATTTTATATTCACTTGCACATCCTTATCAAACTTGGTATAACTTATTTTCACCATGAATGTGTGTTTGATAGGAAATGTGTAACTAAGTGTAGAGGTATTGTATGTAGGTGATAAAAAAATATAGGGCCTTGCATTCTGGTCTGTAATAATAATAATAGGAGATAAAAGCAGTCCACCATCAGTGTACATGTTCACTTTCAGAGAAAATTTGCATCACTAGGCTTTTCAAATATGATTATCTTTAATAAGCTTCATTTTTCTGTTTTCTGACATGTATCTTTCTCAGCAATTCTATCAATTCAAGCTACTGTCTTTATTACAATTTTGAATTGAGGAAATTAGAAAAAAATAATGCCATAGAGTTGTATCAATTCAGTATGTTATTATTTTGTTTTGCATTTTTGCTAATTTACCTGAATAATTCCTCTATGAGTGAGTTCATTGTAAATTCCTCTATGCCAATGACTGAGTTCATTGTAAATTCCTCTATGCCAATGACTGAGTTCATTGATTTGCACTAGTACAATACCAGTAACTTTCCCACAAATACTATACTTTAGCTGGTGAGAAAGATTAAAATGTCTGGTCAGGCCATCAAACTGTGCACAGACAAAAGCATTACAAAAGATGTGGGAAATCCACTCAGGCGTGGCTCCTCCAAAGTGTGCAAATGATCATCATCTACAAAAGGCCATTGTTGGTTGTTTCTCTGGTATAAATCAGTGCTCTTTTCCAGATCTCCTTGAACAAGGCTGATTGTGGAAGACAAATCGAAGAGCACAAAAGACTATGAACAACAGCGCAGTGCTAGAAAAGAGCCTGGATTTGTTGAGTCAATGTTTTTTAGACATTCCCACAATGAAAGAAAAAGCCTATGGCTCTGAGGTAAAGGGCTTCAGAATTGTGCATCTTGACACATCTTTTTTGTCTCTGTGTACTGAAAAGTCAAATTTTATTTTTTTGTCATTTTAGTGTCTGAAATTTGTGAACTAAAATCAGAGTGTGGTATTGTGGCAACTTATAATAATAATGTAAACATGAATGGGGATGGAGGTTCAAAGACTTAATGATCAAATGGAAACCTGTGTCGATCTGTTCAACTGAGAAAGTCTTATCTGGTCTAATTGTGCTGCCTAATCAATAAAGTCTGCAGGCCAAAAAGTACTGTGGCTCTGTCACGGAAGTTTACGCTGAAGAAAATAAGAAAAAGTCTGGCATGGATAGCCAGTGCACATGCTGATATTCAATGCACCCTTTCTTAGAGGGAGGGAAAATTATCACATGAACAATAATGTGATCCAACATAATTAAATGTGGCACAATTAGTGTGATAATGATTGGCATTGCTTAATTAATAAATAGGACATCAAAGGTAACTCATTCAGTTGTCAAGCTGAGAGTAGGTTTTATATTACTGTTTCTGTCATTTCTGTTGCATCTGGTTTGTTTGTTTTATTTATACAACGATAGCGGGCTAACAGCCAGTGCAGGCGCTTCTCGCACACACACATCACGTACACGGAGCAAGCCACGCAAACTCACCTACAGTCACAGTGTGCCTGACAAGAGGGTGGGGCACCCTAAATTACATGGGATGGAGGACACTCTAAGGCCTCTATGTTCCCTCCGGGAGTACCGACCAAGTATTACATGCTCATACAAGTAGTCCAACATTTCTGTGCTAAAAATAATTTTTTAATTATTATCTACCTAAAGATTATCATCTACCTTTCGCACATTTGCAAAGAGTGGTTATTTGTGTTACTTTTACAGTAGGTCAGTCCGCTTCAGTTATTTTGTTCAGGTTGCTCCCTCCCCTCATAAATGTATATAATACATCCCATCCACTTTGACCTACTACCACTTTGTGCCCTTGATGATGAAGAATTTTACAAGCAGATGTTAAATGTAGCACAGCTGTTGAATTAACTATTAGAGAAGATTACATTTTCACATTCCAATCAAACTTGCATACATCTAATAATAATAATAATAATAATAATAATAATAATAATAATAATAACATACATAAAATTCAGTTTTGAATACTGAGTAAATCCCCACCTCTTTAAGTTTATTTTCAAGTACTAACTCTATTAATGACCATAGTTTTAGCAAGGCATATTCAACAAACACATCTGATTACATGTCCACATACTATAGTTTCATGGTAACACATAGTGCACTCCACTCTTTTTCTCTGGAGCTTGAGTCTGATCTCTATTTTGTGTTGAAAATAAATAGAATCATTGTTTGGTTTTATAACATACTAGGTCATTATTTCAGAATTTTGCCAACACAGGTTTCCATTTGATTTAAATGTTTCTAATTGTGGTGAACTGAATCTGAAAACTATTTAAATTATTTTTGTGGTTTATAGAATATGGAAGAAAACCTTTTATCTTCAGGTTCTTCACCTGAAAACATATGGCATGACATTCACAAGATTTTGGAAAGATTTCTTTAAGATTCTGGTGCATGTTGACATGATTGCATCATGCTAGTCCTGCAGATTTTTTTGGTGCATTTCCATCCTGCAATTCCCCTTTCTAGGGTATGCCTAAGATGCGATTAGACTGAGAGCTGGCGATGGAGGAACAGGGAACATGTTCTTGACAAAGATGACATTTGCTTTGTGACATGGTGCATTATATTGCTGGAAGTAGCGATTCTAAGATGGTAAATTTTGGCCATGAAGGGGTGTAGACGGTCAGCAACTACACTCAACTTGGTTGTGACATTCATGCAGTGATTGACTGGTACTATAACAGGCCCAAAGTGTGCTAAGAAAACATTTCCCATGCCATTACAACAAGCCACCAGCCTGGACTCTTGGCAGAGAGCATTTTGTGCCCATGGGCTCCATATGATCATAATGTTGATGCCAAGAATTTCAACCCTACCATTTTTGTGCCTCAACAGAAATCAATATTCAATATAGACCAGGTTATTTCACCTGTCGAGTTTGTGCGAGCCTGTGCCCACTGCAGTTTTATCTTTTTGTTTTTGGGAAACAGAAGTGGATCCCAATGTGTTTTTCTTTTGTTGTGGCTGATTCAACTATGTATTCTATGATGCTTTTCTGTGGCCACAATTGAGTGGTTATCTGAGTTATTGTACCTTGAATCAACTTGAACCAGTCTGGCCGATGTCTGTTGATCTCTCTCATCAACAAGGTGTTTCTGGACACAGACCTGCTGCTCAATGGATTTTTATTACTGAACCATTCTAAATAAATTATAATATTATAAATTATATAATTGTACATAAAAAGTTCAGCAGTTATAGAACTACTCAAACCTGTACCAACAATATGCCACAGTCAAAGTAATGTCACTAAGATCACCTTTTTGTAAGGGTCTACCCCTAGAGGGCGACAAAACGCCCAGACTTGTTTTTGGTTTAGTCATGTTTTTTGTAATATGTTGAGTTGGGAACTTCATGTCCCAGACTGCACCTAATCAAGGCAAGTAATCAAGGGAATGATTATAAATAGCCCGTCTTTAGTTCTGTTTGGCGTCTAGCTTTTGTTATTGTTATTAAAGTTATGTTGTGTTATGTGTGCTCTAATAAAAGAGCTTTTCGTTTTGTGCTTTACTATAATAAAAGGAAAACTTTTGGAACCAACATCTTGCCTCCTGCAGTTATGCCACATTCACGCAGACACACGAAGAGAAATCATGACACTTTTTACTGATGGTTAATGTGAACTATACCCAAAGCTGCTGGATTAGATGATTACATGAAGGAATAGGTGTACAGACATTTCTAACGAAATGTTCTGTGAGTGTATAATAATGGTTAACTACCATGCCACCACATTGAACTTTTTCAAGGAATATATACTGATATATATTTATAATAAATTGACTCTGTCTATACAGTATTTCTTCTGTCAGTCAGTTTATTGAGCTGTTATTTAAGAAAAATGACAGCTCAATAAACTGAGTCGCAGAAGAAATAAAGACAGTCAATTAAAAAAAAATATTTAATTAAGGATAAAATTAATATGAAATTTTTTTTAAACTGGTGTTATTGCCTCCGAGTGGTGCAGAGGTAAAGTCTCGCAGCCAGAGGCCTAAAGAGAGCTGATTGGCCAGGCTCTCTCAGAGGGGAAGGATGAGAGGTACTTCGAGCTCCCACATTAATCACGGCTCTACAGCCAATTAGGGGTGTCTGTGTGCTCACACAAGCGGAGGGAGCAGATAGCGCTGTCCTCCGAGTGCGTTACGTCGCCCCCAATGGTGCGTGAGCGAGCAGATCGAAAAGATGCGGTCAGCTGGCGTCATGTAGTTCGGAGGAAACACGTGATAGTCTTCGGCCCTCCCGACTGAGTGGCAGTAGTAACCTTAATGTGGTAACCCCCTAGTGACAGGGAGGTATTGGACACGACTAAATTGGGGAGAAAATTGAATTTAAATTTAAATATTGTTGAGCTGCATCACTCAATTTAGGTGCAAGTATTTTTATTGGATTTAAAAAAATAATAATAAAAAATTATTCTAACAACATTATCCCTTTATCTAGTGAAGGTTTATTTGCATTTCTAGCACATAATTATACAATCACTAAATTATGGAAAATTGAATTGGGATTAGAAATTATACTTTGTTGTTATGACAATACGAATAATCATTATGACAGCTTTATATGTATTTTGCAGTCCATGGTGATTTATAATTTGCACTTAATCAAAATGCAAATGATCCTTTTGTGTACAGGATGTGTATACATGTAAATGAGACACTAATTTTAAACAAAAGCAACACAAAAGCTTATTTTTTAAGATACAAGCAAGTTCTCCTCTTCTAATGTGAAGTAGGATTTTGTTCAATGATTTATCATTGTTGTGCTCTATTTAGAGTTCAGTTATAAGCGTGTAGAAAGGAGTTAGAATTATATCTTGGCACACCAGTTTTCAATCTATAAACTTACACACTACCTAATTATCAGTGTAGGAGTTGTGCTTACAGGTTAAAGCCAATAATGTCACTAGCACTTAATCCTGACCTTGAATGTCAGGAAAAGATTGAAAAGATGACTGAAAAGATATTAGCATAAGCAGGAAGCTCTATTGTCATGCTGAAATGTCATGCTGAAATTCATCTTTTGATTAGGTAAATATTTTTTATAAATAATAGGAATAAAAACTGGGAACCCATCCAAGACCAATAATAAATACTTAATTATTAATATAATCTTCTAAAATTGTATGCAAATCTTTATTGAACTGGATCTGCAGTATTGTAACTGTAGTAGATGAATGCTTGCTCAGCTCATCTTTTAAACTATTAGATTACATAAAAAATATAATTGACACAAAACAGCAAATACGTTTCAAGATTGTGTAACAAGTAGCATTCCTATCTCTCAGCTCCAAGGTCACTGGTTTGATCCTGATTTTATGTTTCTGTCTGTTTGGCATTTCACATGTTTGCCCTATAGGTTTCCTACAAGTTCTCTAACTCAATTCAGTCCTCCATAATGTTTTATCTGGTAAGTGAATGCTTAGACAAATGAATGAATAAATGTACAATAGCAAATTGAACCTTGATAAAACAGCTTACAGTATATCCCAAGCGCACATTAAGATTTCATGATGTTTTATATCTAATTCATCATGCCAAATTATTAGGTTTTCTGGATGAGGTGCTGCTGAATAATGAGCCATATTGTTAAATTAAGATTTAACTATTCACACGGACAAATATATTGCCAAGATACCTGACTTATTGTTAGCTGATTATCTTCTTTTCTCTCATATACACAGTATATTATGCCACATAAAGTCCAGTAAAGGAAAATTGTAAAAAAAAAAAATAATAATAATAATTTTCAATTGTAAAAACAAACATCTTGCACAATTGTGTAATTTAAACTTTGCGGGAACAGTTTAAGGAAGGCTCACATATGAAACAATTGTTGCAGCACAATATACACTCACCAGCCACTTCATTAGGTACACCTTGCTAGTGCTGGGTGGGACCCACTGTTCCTGGAATAGAACTGGACTAGTTTTTTGTGGCATAGAGTCATCAAGGTGCTTGGGTTTAAAGGCAGCTTCAAAACCCTTTGATAATACTACCTTAAAGTGAGAATTAGAGGCATTAACTACACACGTCATTTACAATAAATCTAAATTTGACATCTATACATTTCTTTTAATACTGAAGCTATTTTATGTTAAGTCACAAACTCTAAAGCCCCTGATGTTGGATTATGCCGATTGAAATCACATTCTTATACACTAGCAAGTGACTGTAAAATATACTTTAGAACTTAGAAGCCAGTCAATAAAATTTAATAGGCTATTGTAAATCATGAGGTAAGCCATTTTTAATGACCACATTTAATATTTTAATGAGTGCTATGAAAAACAGCAAACTTTTTCTCTGAAAGTAAACTTAGGAGTTGTTAGTCTTGAATGTCTTAGAAATAACTACTAAATGTTGAATACAATCCACAGACTGCTCTTGTCTCAACTTTTTCTACATGCATTTGCTATACAGTAACAACCTTTCTAACCCATTGTGAATTTTTATTCTTCATTATATGTGATAAGAATTAGTAGATAACATTTATTTCAAGAGAAAATGCCCATTTCAAGCAAAATGTATACAAGTGTATGCTCTAACACATTAACATAAAGTAGTGTAAAAAATGGCAAACATTTTTTAACACTGATATATGATGATGAATAACACTAACTGATGTTGGTAGACTAACTTTTCCTCTATACAATGGTACTACTTAACATAGTTTTCATCACAAGTAAAATATTCAGGCCATTGTGGAACCCAGCTCACGAATCCTTCTTGAAAATCTGCTTTGTAGCAGTTGATCATCCCCAACTGCATAGTTGGTTTTCAGTGCTGATTTACCCTCCTGTAAACTTCTTCATCCATCTGTGCACATTTGCTTTTATCAGTGGTGTCATCTCTGTAACCATTCTGTAGTGTAGTGAGAGACTATCCATGCAATTTAAATTACTTTTGGTACAACCCTTATAATATCTTTTGCTTTGATCTTTAGATGGCATCTCATTGCGATTATGTGTATGCATTGACATTGAATGAAGAAGAAGAAATTCCAGGCTACACAGACCACAACCCTTGTCTTCGCCTGTTTTTGTATTTAGTCTTGTGAAAATCCTTTGCTTTTTCAGCACTCATAGCTCCCGAAAGTGTAGGAAAAGTTTATTGCTTGTTTTTCTTGTAAATGCTTCAAAAAAAACCTTTTCTCATATAAAGATGAAATGTTACTGATACCTGGTCAGACGAAAAATAAAGCCTCGAGGGCTCCTTCTAAAAAGTGCACCCACACTGAAAATGACAGAGATGGATTCTGAACAGCCCCCTAAAGTAATGGATTGTTTTGCCTGTACTTTCTTATATAACTCTGACTGGTAAGAGAGCGTTTCCTCACCATACTAATATCTGGGATTTAATTTGAAGTAAAGCAGGAAATTGATTCTCGCTCCACAGTAGCACACCACACAGCAGCAGTGATTAAACTGTAAGGAACAGAGGAGGCACTTGTGCTGTGACTTGTGGAAGAGAGTCCCTCTGGAGTTTTCAGTGATGTGCATGAACGCTGGTCGGTTACTGTAGGACAATTTAACATTCAGCATCCGTGGTATCTCAGGTAGAGAATTATTGCTCTGGCATCAAATAATATGATTCCAACTGATTGATGTAAGAGCATTATATCAAGTGACAGTCATTCTGTGATGATTAATTGGGTGTCTTCCATCTATACAGATTTTTACCACAATCACACTCGACAAGTCTGTTATTATGTTGGTATCTATTTATGTAGACCTCCATTTTTCCATTACAAAGCTGAGGTTTTTGAACTGCAGATTTTCATCTAGATTTTAATCATCCTTTAGCCACATATAAAATGAAAGTTAAGCTTGTATGGGTAAGCATGTGTGTGTGTGCACGATATCGAAAGAGAGAGAGAGAGAGAGAGATGACGTTTGTGTATGAGTACACCTGTTCTTACACTGATAGGAGGAAATGGGTCAGTATTTTTCACAGTTGGGGCACTTAAACACACAGACAGCTAAGCTGCAGTTAACACCACTCTGCAACATACGCGCATGCACACACACACACACACACACACACACACACAATCACCCAACTGCGATTGTATTCAATCGGATTAATTCAACTTTCACATCTTTGTTCATCCACATTTGTCTATATTGTGACTACTTTTTGATGAAACAACATTGACTGACCAATATACATACAGTATCAGCTGCTAATGTATCTCTCTCCTATCCCACAGCTGCTTCTATCAGCATCTTGATTGAATGGTTTGTTCTTTGGCAGATAGCTTGCAATTCGTCACGCCTGCTGTTGGACCGGGTTCAGCTCCCATTTTCTTCTTTGGAATTGGTAATGAGCACATGGCGAACGGCCAGTGCTGCTCCTGGTAAGGTCTTCTTTTCCTTGGCTAAATGCTCTCATATCTTTTCAGCTTGTTCCCTGGAGAGGTCTTCATAGTGAAACATGTCTAAACAAGTTATTGCTGTTTTGAGTCAGCAGTTTGACAGTAGCTTCTGCCTTAACTACTTAAGGGAATATTACACCCAAGAGTCACATTTTCATTAAATTTGCTTTGACAAAGCCAAAATACTGTCCTTAATCACATATTATCACTGCAACCACTTTAAACAGCTAGTCCTTGTAAAGCATTAAAAATGAAATTTTTTTAATTTTAATGCATTTTTGTTTATGTTGATCATAGTACTTTTTGTATAAATACATGTCACTGTTCCATGTAGACGTTCTACTAACTTTCCTCGAAAACAAGATTTGTAGGTTTAAAATAACAAAAAAAAAAACCTTATGAAACATTTATGTTATATACCTTCTATGCTCCTTTTAGTACTTAATTCATGCATAACAGTACAGAATGCAACTTTTTAAAGTATAAATATCCCCCAAAACGTAACCTACAGTAGACAGTATTGGACAAAGTACACAAAGCCTGTACTTGAGTAAGAGTAAAGATATTCGAGGTAAAATACTACTCATGTAAAATTAGCAGTCCTCCGTTTTCATTTCTACCTGAGTAAAAGTACAAAAGTACTGTATTTACCTTCAGATTTACTTACTGTAAGTATCAAAAGGACAGGCCTATATTAGCTCACAATAGCCTTTGTCATAGTAAAAAAAAAAAAAAAGATTATGCAACACAACACCATGCAGAAATGTAGTGAAGTAAGAAGTACAGATAGTTGCAGGGTTGTCAATCATGTTGTTACTACCACTCCAGCTGATTTGCCAGCCAAAAGATAAAGAAGATGGCTTTAGCTTCAATATTGCCAGATTACATGGTTTTCCATCCAATTTGGCTTATGTGTAGCATTTTGGGCTGAAAAACGTGTGTTGGTTAAAATAGTAAAAATTTGGGTCATTTTAGTGAAAAAAGTTTGTGCATATATAATTGAGAAACAGTATGATATCTACTGATATTATTTGGGCTGTTTTTTTTGTTTTGTTTCTTTTTATAAATCAGAATAAGTTTTCAGCGCTGCCACCATGAATTTGTTAGTGTGATCTGGCAACCCGGTTCAACTGTATGGCTAACTTGCAGGCTAGCAGGCTCCTGATTTGAGATAGTGCAGGCAGAAGTAAACCAACAAAAATAAAAAAAAATTTAGATAGGTGGCACTTTCATCAGATGACCAAGAGTGTTAAGGGAAAAAAGGAATTCGTAATTTGGAAAAATTATGGGGATTAAAAATATAAAAATGAAATAATGAGGTATCACACTGAATTTCATCCATTCCATATTTGAAGAGTACTAAATGCTCTTATTATCATGGGACAAAAGGAAAAAGTAACAACCACAAATCTCACTAATCAGCTTTGTCTGAGCTGATGCATTATACTGATGTATATATGAACCAGTCAGTGTACATATCAAAGCTGCCAATGAGAATGTAAATGATAATACAGATCATACTTTTGTGAAACCTGCAAGAACACTCTGAGCCCATTAATTATAGTGATTAACCACAAACATTTCACTCTGGTGTAATTAATTTAGCAAAGGAGTTGCTGATATGAGAATAGCTCATTAACATAAGTGGTAATTTTGTCCTCTTGAGTATTACTGTATTCCAGCACCACAATTAGACTCGAAAACAAAAAGCTGGCAACTTTTTAAGAAAAATCAACACACGTTTCCTTTCTCCAGTCTTATGTTGCCTTCAAATGTGCTTAAGAACTAAAGTGGATTTCAGATTGGCACTGAATGAATACAAGTGTGCAAAATGTTAGCCTCCTACTTAGAGAACTATAATTCACAGTACCACTTCTGGCTGATCACACTTTACTTCAATCAACTTCACTTTTCCGAACAACACTTGGCACATGCAACTGGAAACTACAGTGTCTGAATTGTAAACTGTGTTATATTTATGCAATACTTCAAAGTCGGATATGATGTAGAAAGCACAGAAATATGTGTATTTTTTCAATTTAGACAAGAACATAGTGCTTCTAAGGAGATCAAAATTGGCTTAATATCTAATGCAACACTTGAATCTGTCCATCTGGTGCGGTAAGATTGGGTAAGATAACGCCATACTAAAATAATGGCTTAATTTAATCATTGCTGAACTAAGATATAATCGCGTCAGGAAGGCCTTTCACCAATCAGTCAGGAAAGCAACTTCTAAGAGATGAGATATGGAAAAATAAACCTATAGAGAAGAAGGAAAAACGTATATGGACGTGCCATATATATATATAGTGGAGAAATGTGTTCCAGTAAACTGTTTTAACAGTGTTGGAGTTGATTTATAGACTTTTTATGATTTCATTCATTTGAAATACTGGTACAAGAATATTGCTTGTGCATCATGAAATTTGTAACTGTGCATAAGACTGAATTATCTATGTTGACCTAGAATGATGAAATATATGAAATTATGAAAAACACTTGATTTCCTCTGTTCTACAGTATGTGCCAGAGAAGTACTGTAGAGTGGTAATATTTGTTATAATATTTTAATATTGACAGACAGTTGTTTTTTTTTCACTCATTGCTAGAATTATTCAGGGTGGGCTGAATATTTATAACCATTTGTCCCAGGTTTAAAATGAGTGCTTTCTGCTGTCCTATGTTCAGAAAGACAATAAACGTGTAGCATATTAATGTAATCTGTGTGTTTGACCATGTAAAATGAAATCAACTGCATATCATGAACATGCAGTTGATTTGCTACTATGGTTGGCAGAGGAGAAAGCCAACAAACAGATAAGCATATTATGCATTTTTATGTAAATGATTGCCTGTGTTGGTAAATTGTAGAAAGTATAAAATTGTTTCAGTACCACCTTTGATTGACCATGAAAAAATCTGACAGATGCTATGGCAGATGTTTCATTCATTTGGCAGATTTCCTTACCTTGTCTACTCACCAGGGTTGTTTAAAATTTGTTACTGAATTACTGAATTGTTATATTAAATGATTATATTTATTATCATTTGTGTTTATTTCATTTAGGTATAATCATTACAACTTAGATTCATATTTACAGTAGTTCCACCTTTTACAGTTTAGGTAAGGTATGAAATATATAAAGTTCATATGTTAAATATTCTTTACTTAGAATTTTCTTTACATATGATTGGTTATTAGGCAGGTCTATTGACCGTATGATAAAACTGTCACTGAATCGTATCTGTGTGTATGCTCTGATGCTGGAGGTAGAAGGGCATTTTTTTTTATTCTCAAAGCCCTCCTTATTCATCTCTTGACTGGGAGGAAGAGAAACTCGCTTTTAATTATGTCCTTGGCTGTTTAAACAACTCTCTGCAGAGATCTTCACATAGTAAAAGCAGTGCCGTTCCTGAACTAACAGGTTAATATAACCATTTCTTATAGTAATTAGTCATTACTGAAGAACTACTTGGGTAATATTAGCAAAAGAAAACTCCTTTGAAAAAAGTGCAAATTAAATGTACATGTAATTTTTTATTTTACAATATACTTTTAAAAGAGAAAGGGAGATGATGTAGAGGTCAACCTTGCAGCATTATTCAAGTTTAATGGCCCCTTGATACAAGAAGCAGATAAGTAGCTGCCATTCCTTAAACTTAACCAGAAGGTAGAGCAATATTGACAACAGCAGTTATAATAGACTAATAGATAAACATGCCATACACTCAACCCTAATGTTTAATGGATAAATAGCTTTCTTTATAAAGTAATGTGTGTTTCTGGTCTGACTGATTAAAACTTGATTCTAATGCTGGACAGTGTACAAAATTCCTTGTTGGATTGACTGAACTCATGTGAACAGCACCCATTTTAATTCTTGGATTGTGGTGCAAGCAAATGCACATGGACTGAGTTAACTTTCATTCTGTTGTTTACTGGTTAAAATAAACCTCATAGTACATTTATTTTTTACACTTATTTACATTTTAGGTTTTACTAAGGGTAATTGGAAGTGTTGACTTTAGCAGAGGGGTGTACATGCACTAAGAATAGTAAGAATAGTAAGAATTTACTCATGTGGGAAATGAAACATTTTGATTGAAACAGAATGTTTAAATCAAATTTAAATGTATTTATATATGTTGTACTGTGTTGTTTGTTTGAGGGAGTGTGAGTTGTGATGACAGGTAAATTACACAATTTTGGAGGATGAGTATAGTCTACTTTGTGACTAGACTGCTTGCTGGTGCAATCAAACAATTTCAACTTTTGCTATATTTGGTTACAGAATACTGTATAGTGCTTTTAACACAAACACACATACAGTACACAGAAATGAGGGGAGGTCTTCATCAAAAAGGGGTGTTTTTTTTAAATTAAATAATAGATTAAACATTTAAGATGAGAGGGAATTAGGGAGAGGGAAAACCAAATGAAGAAATTTTAGAATGTGTGCAAATGTGGGTCAGGAGCAGTGTCCAACAGGCACTATGGCACAAAGCTGGTGAACTGTGACATGCAAAGAAGAGGAGTGGGCTTAAAATGGAGGTAGCAATCTTAAGTTTGCTGGCAGCAAGTCTGCACTGTAGGTCAAAAGAGCCAATCAAAGCTCAGTAGCAGTGGAGGCAGACCGGAGTAAAAAGCGAAGGAGCCAATATGGCTGTACCGATTCCAGTAGCAGCGGCAGTAGGCTGGAATTAAGGGTATAGGAGCCAATCTTTAACAGCAGTGGCGGCAAATCCGGAATTTGGAGAATATAATCTGAACATGTTTATTGGTTGCGACTTGCATTTGGTCATAATTTAAGGTGAGAACGCTATAGCTCATAGTTTATTGTGCTACAGACACTCCTTTAAAATATCCTTATACTCATTTTAAGACATGCATTAGCATTTAATATATGCATTCAGGGATAATAGAGTACTTAGAACATCTTTAGCCCATTTATTGGGCTTTGAAAAGCAAAAGTCTTTTAAAGAGGTCTTCTCAAGCCTTGTCGATTTTGCTGCTGGCTGTTTACAGAAATACAATGCTAAAAGAAGGACATGAAAAAAAAGACAAAACAAGAAGTCTTTTTTAACGTGCCTCTGAATTCACTATCATGAAAAATGAACGACCTGTTTTACAAAGAAGCATTTATTCAACATTGCTTAGCATTTCTTAGATATACAGTTCTTTCTGACCTTGTGAGGATTTTATTTTACCATGCTCCATACTTCAGTTTTTTTTTGATTCTGCTGTTTTATTTGCCACCTCTCCCCCTTTTTTGAAGGATGCATTTGTGCAGTGTCCCCTGACTTAGCACTTCTGAGCAGAGTTACACTTCTTTATTGAGCATTTGTAAAGGTAGTTTATCAGTGTGGGGGGTGATGTAAGAGCCCTATACATTACCACAGGCTGAAAGATGTCCTCTGGCAACACTGAACCTTTAGGTGACAGTGTAAATTATTGCAGCCCACCAGCATAGTCAATTTTACAGTGAGGTTAAACTCCTGGGAAGGATGTACGCTGGTTGCTCAAGAAACTGTAATCTGACCTTTAAATCATCCTCGGCCCATCCTCAGACATCATCATGTCAATCCCATGACATCAACTGTAGCACTGACACAATTTTATACACACAGTGTGCACACACGTAAACGCATGCACACACACACACATGAACACCTCAGCACAGAAAACAAAGGCTAGTCCTAATTTATGAATACTGTTGTTTCCACACCTTTTGATCCAAATATCTCTAATTGCATGTGTGGCTGGTTGTCATTCACCATAGACAATCATTTTGGTAATTGGGCTGATGTTGTGAATTCATGCCCCTTCTTAAGTGAATATAACTAAGCAATATTTCACATGCAAAACCAAGCTCTGCTGGATTGGTGTTGCGAAAAATTGCATCATATAAAATACAACTTGGTCCAAAAATACTGAGACTATTCTTAACTTAACAGAACATCCATATGACTTGTTTCAGATGAACTTACTGTGGGGTCATTTTTAAGTTAGTGACACGGTATTAACTCTGACACAAGTATTGTTTGTGTGAATTCTGATGCTGTGGTCCAATAGGAACTAATCGCTTAGTATATAAAGTGTACTGTTACTGGTAATGTATCTTGCAGGTTTCCTATTGGTGATGTTAATGGACACTAATGGGGCCACTATCATTGCAGCACACATTTTCTTTCTTTTTTTTCTGCCCCTTTCTGTGCTTTCTTGAACTATATTAAATATGTTTTTGGTCAGCTGAAAAAAACATTAATATTCATATACAGTGGTGTGAAAAACTATTTGCCCCCTTCCTGATTTCTTATTCTTTTGCATGTTTGTCACACTTAAAT
>JAOVVB010000035.1:3762292-3774434 GCA_028570985.1 Heterobranchus longifilis | reverse complement strand
ATCAGCATCCTCAAAGCAAATACTGCATCTGATGTACTCTTTCTAGGCATGAAACCATATTGCTGCTCACAAATGCTTACCTCTGCCCTTAACCTAACTTCCACTACTCTTTCCCACAGCTTCATTGTATGGCTCATTAGCTTTATGCCTCTGTACTGTAATTGCCACAGCTCTGCACATCTCCCTTGTTCTTAAGCACCCTGTAGGTCAACAGCACCAGTGGCGGTCGTTGTTAACCCGGGTCACAACCGATACGGTATGGGAATTATATTCTTGATTTGCATCATTGATTTGGCAAATGTTTTACGTCGGATACCCTTCCTGACACAACCCTCTGCATTCCAGTCTTTATCCAGACTTTGGACTGGCACAAGAAGACACTGGATTGCGCCCCCCACGTGGTTGCATTGTTTAATTCTCTTGTCTACAGTTATACTGTATATTGGAAAGCACTGTGTGTTCTCTTAACATGAGCATCATCTTGTCTTCCCTTCTTGTTATTATTATCCTGTTATTAATGGCAAAGTACAACTGTTGTCATAATACACTAAAAATGTTATTACTAGATATCAGTGCTAATTATACTTTGAAGATGTTCTTCTAAATTCTGCACTCCACACTTTTATCATTGGTTTAAATGTTACAATACGACCCTTCCCTATTGTAATATCCTATAATTTTAAATACTAACTTTTGATTAAACTATAAACAAGTTGATCACAATTTTCATCTCATAAAAGAGTTTCTCTTTTATAATCTTAAGCATTTTTATTTATTCATTAGTTATTAGTCATTAGTTACTTACACCAGCATCCTTAATGATGAATATACATGATGCAGAGAATAAATTGTCTGTGCCCTTAAAAGGACAAAAAAAAGGCTCCAGACTATTTTAAGTCTTATTTCCCATGGACATTACAGTATGACTTTAATTATCTATAAAACTATGCACAGAGAAATCAACATTTACTTTCTGCATCTTTTAGACATTTACACTTACATTTACATTTAGACATTAGGCAAATGCTCTTATCCAGAGCAACTTACAAAAGTGCTTTGTAGTTTCCATCACTGAATATATCCTTACACTGAGTTCCGCGGTTACTAACAAAGAAATCGACAGGAGCGAGTAAGGTTAGCAATGTGTGGAGAAAATGACAGTTAATTGTCCAGAGTTACCCCAAGATGCTGCGGGCAGTTGATGACTTGACCAGGTGATGACTCACCAGGGATAAACAGCAGTTCGGTTTTTACTGAAATTGAGCCTTAGCTGATGAGCTGCCATCCAGGATGAGATGTCTGCCAGACATGTTGAGATCTGGGTGGAAACCTGAGTGTCTGAGGGAGGAAAGGAGAGAATAAGTTGCATGTCATCTGCATAATAATGGTATAAATAGCTACGCAAAGAGACCAGGTATAGAGGGAGAACAGAAGAGGACCCAATACTCAGCCCTGTGGGACACCAGTAGAGAGTGACAGATATGGACAGATGACAGTTTACAGTAGCTGATCTAGCAGTATTGAACTTTTCAGCGACTGACAGAAGGGCGGTCTCTGTGGAATGTGCGACTTTGAATCCTGATTGGTTGGGATTGTTGTGGTTGTTCTGTGCTAGATAAACAGACATTTGGTTATAAACAGTCCTTTTAAGATTTTTAAAAAGAAAACCGAGAAGTGATACGGGGCAATAGTTGCTGATGTCTGCTGGATCCAGGCAGGGTTTCTTGAGGATGGAAATAACCCTTTTCTTCTTAAAAACAGCAGAAACATGACCAGATGATATAGAATGCTTGATGGTGGTTGTGATGAAGGGAAGGAGGTCTTGTGAGATGACCTTAAGCATTGTGGCAGGGATTGGGTCTAATGAACAGGTGGTGGGATTGGAGGATGAGATGATGTCTTGAATCTCTTAGACATCTTCTCATGTTCAGGGTCTGAGAAAAAAGTTCTACTATTTGCAAGGCAGACCCTAAACTGGCACACTCATCCCATACTACCCATGGTGTTCTTAGATAAGCCTATCCAAGTTAGACTGCTGACCCAATTTAATTTTCTGTTGTTTGTAGATTTCTATGCTAAAAAGTCTCTGCCAGTGTGACTTTGTTTCTCAGTAGGATGCAATTGGATGCCTTTAGAGAGCCTCATTTCTTGTTTGCTGTTATGCTTGAGCCATAATCATTCTCCTGGCACTAGACCTTTAAAATAATGATATAAAATGTGTACAGAGACTTGATCAAATAGGATGCTCAGCGAAGGTAAGCAAACTCTGATTCTGTCTAGCTGGAGTAAACAATTGATCCTCTGAGAGCTGAGCAAGTGGTTCATTCAGGTGTTGCAAAAAGATGAAGTAAAACAAAGACTGTTGCTTTGCTATTGGGGGGAAAATGTAGGCTTTCTTGAAATAATTTGTATGACATTCTAAATAAGGCTTGCAGAAAAATCACACAAACATCATACGATTCACATATAAAATGTATGCATGTGGTTCCCTGCTTTACAAATTTATATGCAAAACTCTTGAGCTAATGTTCATGTCTTTATACTAAGTTCAATTAAATTAAGTTAATTAAATTAAAGAAATGGGTACACGTTTTACTGTTTCAGCCTGAGAAGTTGCTAAATATACAATGTAAAACAGCAACTTAATTTTCCTCTTTCGTCTGTCCTAACCGCTCAGCCATCAAAATCAGCTGCAACCTAATCACCAGTCTGATCATCCCACTATAGGGTGTTTCCCACTGGTTCATGAAGTCTGGACAACTGTTCTTCAAGACCTTTGAATGGTACTGAACATAGTAAACCTTTTGATTTGACTTTCTCTTGTGAATCATTCTATTGTGCACATGATCACATTTGTTCACATGTCATGTACTTGAGTTTACACTTTCAGGGTCTGTGTGTGTGTGTGTGTGTGTGTGTGTGTGTGTATGTGTGTGTGTGTGTGTAACTCATGTACACTACATTGTAATAAAAAACATAATTTCTTCAAGAACCTGTTGCAACTCATAATAATACAATAGCATTGTGCAAAGGACTACCTAAAATTCAAATATAAAAAAAATGTGATGAAAAGTCTAATAAAAAGATATCTTAGTAAATTCAGACAATGATTACCCAGGATAGTCCTTGTTAGACTATTACATACAAGAGAAGTATTTAAGGGGGAGGGCAATGCAAACAATTGTCTGTATGTTATTGACTATAAAAAAAAAGTGAAGCAGCACTGCAAAGAAAATGTCAGACTTGCTAGAGGGCGAGATGGATCCAAGTGCAGGGAAGGAGCTCCTTGGAATTTATTATGTTGTGTGCTGCTTAGAGTGAACCTTGAAACGGACTGGGCAGCTGACGTGGGGATCTTATTAACGTGCTGCGCATTGATTGTAGCACCGTGTGGGAAAGCTGTGTGGGCAGAGTGTCAGAGTGTGGTTTAAATAGGTAAGGGAGATGATTAGTGATGGTGCACAGGTGTGTGGAGAGTGGAAAGTGAGGCAGTGAAATATAAGGAGTGGTTGGGAACATGGAACAGGAGCGCTCATGTAATCATGGCCGAGGGGGGGGGGTTGGTTGGGAGGAGGCCACTCGACAAATCTGGGAGACGTAGGATTGATTCTGCGCATGAAGAGTGGTAGAGCTAGTCGGACAGCGCATGGATTTATGATCCGGGTGATGGTGAAGGGTCCGATGAACCTTGGTGAAAGTTTCTTGGACGTGGTCTTGAGTGGGAAGTCACGTGCAGACAGCACGACCCTTTGGCCGACATGATATCTGGGAGCTGGTGACCGATGACGATTTGCCTGGTGTTGGAAGGTACTTAGGTGCATAGTAGCTGGTCGTGGGCGTGCTTCCATGTTCTTTTGCAGCGACAGATAAAGGTTTGGGCTGAGGGTCAGTCTTCCTGGGTCGGAAAGAGGGGTGGTTGATAGCCCAGGCAACAGTGGAAGGGGGACATGCCTGTGGAGGAGGTAGGGAGCGAGTTGTGGGCGTACTCGACCCAGGGTAAAAAGCGGCTCCAGGAGGAAGGATCCCGGGTGGCCATGCATCTTAAAGATTTCTCCAGCTCCTGGTTGACTCGTTCCGTCTGGCCGTTAGTTTGGGGATGGAAGCCGGAAGAAAGGCTGGGGTTAGCACCGATGAGGTTGCAAAAGGCTTTCCAGAATTGGGCCGAAAACTGGGGGCCTCTGTCCGAGACGATGTCGACTGGGAGTCCGTGAAGTCGGAAGACGTGGTTGATTAGTAGCTCAGCTGTTTCCTTCGCAGACGGGAGTTTCGGTAGTGGTATGAAATGTGCAGACTTAGAGAAGCGATCCACAATGGTCAGGATGCAGGTATTGTTTTGGGATGGTGGTAGGCCGGTGACGAAGTCAATGGAGATGTGGGACCAAGGGCGGTGGGGAATGGGGAGCGGTCTAAGGAAGCCCTCTGGAGGTCGGTTGGTGACCTTGTTCCTGACACAGGTGTCACAGGACGCCACAAAGTTCTTGACATCCTCCCTCATCGTGGACCACCAGAAGCGCTGTTGAAGGAGGAAGAGAGTGCGTGCTGCCCCAGGATGGCATGCCAGTCTGGAACTGTGAGCCCAGTCTAACACCTGTGGTCGTACAGAGACTGGGACAAAGAGCTTGTCAGGTGGGACAGTGCTTGGGCC
This sequence comes from Heterobranchus longifilis, assembly GCA_028570985.1. Lineage (NCBI taxonomy): Eukaryota > Metazoa > Chordata > Actinopteri > Siluriformes > Clariidae > Heterobranchus > Heterobranchus longifilis. The sequence continues at coordinate 3,769,789 of JAOVVB010000035.1, read as the reverse complement.
TGGTTCCCGTTCAAGGGTCTGCTGGACAAGCTGCTCCACAGTAAGCCGGGTTATTGCCACAAGACATTGGGGAGGAAGGATAGTCTCCGTTGTGGATGCATCCTGAGAGGTGGAGAATTGCCGAGAGAGTGCGTCAGGTTTAGCGTTCTTGGAACCAGGGCGATACGACAGCGTGAACCGGAAACGAGAAAAGAATAACGACCACCGTGCCTGGCGTGAGTTCAGTCTTTTTGCCGTTCTTAGATATTCTAGATTCTTATGGTCAGTCCACACAAGAAAGGGGTGGTCGGCCCCTTCCAGCCAATGCCTCCATTCTTCTAGGGCCAATTTGACCGCCAATAGTTCACGGTCCCCAATGTTGTAGTTGCGTTCAGGGGGTGTGAGTCTCCGGGAGAAGAAGGAGCATGGGTGAAGTTTGTTGTCCTCTGTGGACCTCTGGGACAGGATGGCCCCCACCCCAGTTTCGGACGCGTCTACTTCCACGACAAACTGGAGAGAGGGGTCGGGAAAGATGAGGATAGGCGCAGTGGTGAAGCGCTGTTTAAGATCCCTGAATGCTATGTCTGCCTGGTGGTTCCATTTGAATGAGACCTTGGACGACGTGAGGGTCGTAAGTGGGGCCGCGACCATGCTGTAGCTCCGGATGAAACGGCGATAAAAATTGGCGAACCCTAAGAAGCGTTGGAGTTCGCGTCTTGAGGACGGTACTGGCCAGTCAGTGACTGCCTTCACCTTGGTGGGGTCCATCTGGATGCCCTCAGGGGAGATGCAATATCCCAAAAAGGATGTGGACGAGCAATGAAATTCGCATTTCTCTGCCTTGACGTAAAGTTTATTCTCAAGTAGCCGTTGCAGGACCTGGCGAACGTGGGATCTGTGTTCCTTGACTGAGCGTGAGAAAATCAAGATATCGTCCAGGTAGGCAAAGACAAAGACGTCGAGAAAATCCCTGAGGACATCGTTTATGAGAGCCTGAAACACTGCCGGCGCATTGGTTAAGCCAAAAGGAACCACTAAATACTCATAATGGCCGGTGGGTGTGTTGAAGGCAGTCTTCCATTCATCACCCTCCCGTATCCTGACAAGGTGGTAGGCATTTCTTAGATCCAGTTTGGTGAAGACACGGGCGTCCTGGAGAAGTTCGAAGGCTGATGACATCAGAGGAAGGGGGTAGCGGTTCTTGACCGTGATCTCATTTAGCCCTCTGTAATCAATGCAGGGTCTGAGGGATTTGTCCTTCTTTTCCACGAAGAAGAACCCTGCCCCTGCTGGCGAAGAGGATGGGCGGATGATCCCTGCGACAAGTGACTCCTTTATGTACTGTTCCATGGCCTCTCTCTCAGGGCGAGAGAGGGAGTAAAGTCGCCCCTTGGGTGGAGAGGTGCCAGGAAGAAGGTCAATCGCACAGTCATAAGGGCGGTGTGGAGGTAATGAGACAGCCCGTGACTTACTGAACACCTGACTTAGGTCATGATAATCTGTGGGAACCCTGGTTAGGTCGGGGATCACCTCTCGTGGCGTGGACAAGGTTTGGCCCATAGGGGCGGAGCGTAGACATGAAGAGAGGCAGGTGGGACTCCAATCCAGGACCCTTCTTTTGACCCAGTCAATGTGTGGGTTATGCAGCCTTAACCAAGGGAGGCCTAGAACAACGGGTGCATGGGCATTATGAACGATTAGGAGCGAAATGAGCTCTGTGTGGTTTCCTGAAAACTGTAGGGTGATGGGGGCAGTACGGTGGGTAATCGGGTTTAATTTGCTGCCATCAAGAGCCTGAACCACGAAGGGCTGATGCAAGGGCGTGAGAGGAATATTTAATTTGGAAGCAGTACAAGAGGAGATTAAGTTCTGATCGGCCCCGGAGTCGACTAACGCATGAGTGACGTAGGAATGGTCGTCATGGGTTAAAGTCACGGAGAAGCATGATCGTTGGTCCGGGGAAGAAACAGATGCGGGGCCCCCCTGCATCCCCAGAACTACGGGGGGGCCTGCCCTTTTAGTGGACAGGAGCGCACAGCGTGACCGGTCTGGCCGCAATAGAAGCAGGCGCCGTTATCTCTGCGGCGCTGGCGTTCCTTGGGTGAGATGCGTGTGTGGCCTATCTGCATGGGTTCAGGGGGTGCCTCGGAAGTGAGTAAGGTTGGTGCAGAGGTGCATGGTGAGAGACAAGGCTGCCGTTCAGATCGTCGGATCCGCTTGCGAGCGTCAATACGTGTTGCCAGGTCAATGAGTCCCTGCAGGTCTGAGGGGAGTTCACGAGCCGCGAGCTCGTCTTTCACTGAGTCTGAAAGTCCATGGAGGAAACAGTCGAAAAGAGCTCTCTCATCCCAGTCACAAGAGGGAGCTAGAGTCCGGAAATCAATGGCGTAGTCAGAGACAGAACGTGCTCCCTGGCGTAACTGAAGTATTTGGTTAGCTGCCTGATGTCCTGTGAAGGAACGATCAAAAACCCTCCTCATTTCCTCAGTAAAAGTTCTATAAGTGAAGCAACATGAAACTTGAGCATCCCACAGTGCCGTTCCCCACTCCCTCGCCTTTCCAGTGAGGAGGGTGATGATGTAGGCGACCTTAGAGCGCTCTGTGGGAAATGACGTGGCCTGCAGTTCCAGAACGAGAGAGCATTGGGAGAGAAAAGAGCGACATGTGGCTGGATTCCCGTCATAGGTAGGCGGAGCAGGGAGGCGTGGCTCATGGACGGGAGAGAGCACCGGGGGGGGATGTAGCAGAGCGGGTGCAGGAGGTGGCTGACTCTGAATCTGAGTGGAAAGAGACTGCAAGGTTTCGGTGATGGTTTGAAGTGTATTAGTGATTTGTGTGATTTCCTGCTGATGTGTACATAAGAGGGTTCCTTGGCTCTCTAATGCCCCCCTCAGGCGAGCAGCCTCTGCTGTTGTGACACTGATAAGGTTTATCATTAGGAATTGTTCTCTAATGAGTATTGTTATCAACAGCTCCATGATTTGGTCAACATGTCCCTGTTTGAAAGGCAATTTCCTAACCTACTCAATCACTTTAGATAGAAAGCTTGATAAGGATTCTGGTTGAGATTGATTATGAACTTAAGTGAAATTATTTACTTATTTATATGTTTTTTTTCACTGTTTCTGTAGTATGAATCAGAAAAGATAATTTCTATTTGAACCATGCCCACTTCAAGTTTACATTTGAATACATAGAGGTCTATCTTCCCTAAACCTATACCCATGCAGATAACGGCATTGCAGTGCACCACAAGTGTTTGTGCATGTACTGTATATGTAATCCATGAGGTTGTCTAAGATCCAAATTTATAATCCAGCCTTCATCCAGTCACTGGACAGATTATTTGCCACTGGAGCCCCCCCTTGAATCTGTCACTGCTGGTGCCCTATAATTTGTCATCACCAAATTCAGCACATTTATAGATCATAAACAAATATATCTACTTCAGTCACCCACCCGCCCACATCACAAGATCCATCATTCTCCTGACACTTTAACTACAGCCATAAATGAGCTGTATAATTACTTTTAAAATTAACGATACATGTTAGATATTTATTATAGACTCAGTGAGGTCTGCTGGACAAACTGTAGATCCACAACCACTAAACTGGGCCACAGCATTCTCGGTATTCTTCTTGCACCTCCAAATCAATATACAGCTTTGGCTGTAAGGATGTTATAATGATGTTTATGTCTATCAAAAACTCATCAGTAGAGTCTTAGGGGCTGAGAAACAATGTGCTTTCCCAGGTTTAATGAGAAAATGATGAAATATGATAGACTCGATAACAGGTCATCGGCCAGTAAACATATTTAACATAATAGTAACATAACTCTCTCTCTCTCTCTCTCTCTCTCTCTCTCTCCCTCTGTGTGTGTGTAATAAAAAGTGCAAGAGAGTTTGGCAAATGCAAAGATACCTCTTTCTCACACTCTCTCTTGCTTTCTGTCCCTCTCCATGTGCATGTGTGTGTTTTTTAATGACAGCCTAATAGCAGCCTAATGGCAGTCTAATAACAGCCTAACGAAGCTTAATGACATAGTACTGCAGCCACACTGGTGGAGCCATGCTGGTCATAACTGCATTCCTCAGGGAACAATTAAAGGAATGCAGTGGATGGATTTTTTTTAACTGGAGCATAAAACACAGCAAAAGTAATTGTGTTTTGGACCCAATGAGAATGCAATTTTGTCTCAATATTCGACTTTTAAATATATATCCATTTTTATTCTTTATATTAATTTCTTTTCAGACATTACAGGCAATTTTTTGTTTGTAAGACCATCCAAAGCCCTTTCACCTTTACTTTGGTATCACAAATAAGAGCGGAGCCTTTGAATGACGTGGGTGCGGGGTGGGGCCTTTGTTTATCAGGCTAGTTTGTCATCTTATTTGTCCCAAGGGTGCTCCATTGCACTAGGATTAAGGAGGAAGGGTTGGCAGCCTTGGGCTCTTTGCTGGACAGGCCCTGTGTGTGGTGGGCTTTAGTGTCTGGTGCCTTCCTGCTAAGTATTGCAATCTAAGAAATAGATTATCTATTTCTCTACTACATCAACACCATTTGCAAAAAAAAAGTGTTACCATATAATGTATGAGGGAATGCAATGTGGGGGTTGTTTTCTAGACATATGACAGAGAACAAAGAGAGAGGTAATAAACAGAGTCATGGGAAAGTTCACACAATGTCAGAAAACCCTAACAAACTATTTTTTAACCTCACAATCTATTCTTCTTTCGAATGCTTTGAACTTTTTTGAACTTCTTTGAACATTGCTATGTAACGCGACAGCAAATGACCGCATTGCGTAACAAAACATAATGAAAAAAAAACTAGAAAAAAAACAATTGCATCACCTCTTTCTTTCTGCTGTTCAGTGAAAGTGAAACTATTACCTGAATGATCTAAATGTATTCAATGGACTTTTTGGAGAGTGCTAAAGCTAAGAAAAAAAAAGGACTCTTACAGTTTGTTACTGCCACTGCAGTCACGAATTACTGTAATAAAGCACCATTACACAGTAATAGCTTTGGAGTCAGGGTGTTGATGTTGCATGGTAAATTGACCTTTATGTATTATTTTAATGTTTCTCATATCCTTCAACAATCTTTTTGTAATAAAAAAAAACACTTGTTACAGTTCGCTGACCTCATTACTTGCTAATGAATAAATACATTTAAGAAAATGGGTAAATAATAAAAACTATAAAAACATGGGTTTGCTATATTTGTTTTATCAAAATTTAACCCCTATATTATTGCATACTAAATGCCACAAACACAACGGATTTATTAATTTTGACAAACCTGTCGGTGGATGTATTTTCCATATAATTACCCTAATATGACCAACACAATTTTGACATAATGTGTTGATATTTGTTCTATTTAACACCCTTGTGACTTCAAAACTAAATAGTGAAACAAGGCAAAAGGTATTCTTTGTTATTTTGCAGTCCTTTTTGCACTTTCCTCAGACCTGCCACAACGGATTTTTCTCATTTTGCAGAACACATCACTTGAATGTGTATATATTTATTATTATTATTATTATTATTATTATTATTCCTTAAGAGCATACTATTCAAACCACATTTCTAATACACCTAACACACTATATACCTAGAAGGATGTGTTGAAAGAAAAGTTTGTCTGGCAGTTTGGCACAGAGAGAGCATTGAGGATAGAGCAGAGGTGCACCCGAGTTGACAGATAAACACAAAGCATTGCCTAAACGACATACAAATTTACATCAGTTAAAACATAAGCCCTTAAATGGTTTTGCTGTACATGCCTCCCCTATGTCACACCTTTATTTAATCCTTTTTTGTCATTTGTCAAATGTTTGTCCTATATAAGCCAGAAGCATCAAATATCATTAGATATAGTATACAGGTATTACTATACAGATATTCACTGTCTCCACTGGTTCTAATGTATTTCTAGTCAGTGCATATGTTTTTCACTAAAGAATTGCATTTAGCATGGTTGACATCTGACCTTGTGCATTTACTGAACATCAATAAATGAAAGATGACATCTTAAATGCTGCATACACTTACAAACATGTATGTAGTTTGTCAGTATCCTACTGTGTGTGTATAAACAGTCAGCAGAAAATAAGAAGACAGATAAGACAGTCTGTTTATTTCCTTGCATAAATTGTGTGTCTTGAGCATCTGCTGTATAGTGGGCACAAGCTGAAAGGCCTTCATGCTACCTGGCTCACAGTTATTCATTTAACCACTGCTGCCTCAGACATTTAATCAGAGTTTCATTACCATATTCTGTAGTGCTGTAATAGGTAAAAACACAACATGCGCCACCAGTCTTTGTGTGATTGAAATGGGTTTATGAATATGTGCCGGCTGTTTCATTAGCCTATACTGTTAGGCTGCCCTGGTCCCATTAGCACAGCCTGTCATGGAATAATAGAGAAAATATTCCAACCATTAGCATGCTCTTTTCTAAACGTGCACAAGAACCATTCAGGCAAGAAATATACATTATCTAACTGAAGCATTCGGAACAGCAAGCTGTACAGAAAATAGATTAAATCAAGATCTTAAAATCAAGCAAAAAGGTTTAAACCAGTTAAGAACTTACTAGTCTTCCTCAATCAGAAAAGATTAAATGACTTGAAAGAATAAACAACAGATCCAACATTTATACGGAGTGATCTCTGACTGATGCATCATTCTATCACTGGCACTGCATTTAAGATATGCCTTAAGATATGTTGTTCAGTAACCATTTCTCATAAATAATTGCCTGTGCTCCTAAAGTAGTCTTATGGAAACCTGATGTAAAAGAGGAAGACAACCTGGCGTCTAAGGTCTTTAGGGACACTGAGAATGTCAACAGCATTACGACCTTGTTATCCATCTCAGCCTTAATACAATCATGTGAAGCACTGAGGCCAAACAGAGACAAAAGCTCATTAGGATACGCACGGAAGTATACAGCCACTCCTCTTTTTCATGTCTGAGGCCACTCAGTCTACAGGATAAATGAGAGGCTGCAGAAGAATTGCTGCATCTTTAAGACATGATGAAAGTGCTACTTGTCCTTGTCTGCTGTCACAGAAAACCACTGCCAAACATTGTTTTTCTTTTTTTTCCCTTAAAATTCTCTGCCTTTATTTTAAAAATCCAGATCTTTATTTCTGCGCACATGAAAGGAATCTGCAGGAACTGGAGGGTTATGCTTCGTTTTAATGGCACAAAGTGGGCAGAATAAAGATAAAAGGTTGGACTCCAACTGATTCAGAGGAAAAGGAATTCTGGCTGCTTGTGTTCACTGAGACTACTGTCTTGGGTGGATTATACCAGAGGTTTACTCCTTATTATTACAGCTGTTTTTAAATCCTAACAATAGGGAAGGAGAAGGGAGAGCATGTGGAACAGAGTAAAAGAAAGCACAAGAGTATAATTCTGTATGTGTACACTGTGGACCTGTACATAAATTCTGACTTCTGTATTTTCTAGTAAAATAATTATACTGTATATTCATGA
>JAOVVB010000035.1:3743617-3762192 GCA_028570985.1 Heterobranchus longifilis | reverse complement strand
TGTGTGTGTGTGTGTGTGTGTGTGTGTGTGTGTGTGTGTGTGTGTGTGTGAGTGTGTGTTTGTGTGTTTGTTTGTGTGTTTGGTTCCAGTTGCACTTCAGTCATGTATCAAGTCTGCCATCAGTCTTTGCAAGAGTTTTCATTGTCTCTCTTTCTCCTCACACACATTCCAGCCCATCAAACATCTAAGGATCCATTAACAGTGAATGATGTAAAGGCGTCTGGCAGTGTTTATCTTTTCTGTTTTTTCTTTACTTTTCTCCCTATCCTTTCCTTTTCAACAATTTACTTATTTTCTCTGTGGGTGGAGGTCAAATGAATGATACACATGCAAGTGCATAGCCTCTACATTATTTTAGATGCTTTGCTTGCAGGTGTTCATTCTACAACTGACACCCCACATTCAATATTTTATATAAAAAATTTTTTTTAAAAATCACCTCATCTTCAAAGTAGAATTGTAGCCCAAAAATGATATATTATGCAAAATGCATAAAGACAGATCAACCTTAACTTCTGTACATTAAGCATGTACAGTATCTACTGTAAGGTTTGTCTGTCTTTATGTATTTTGCATAATACACAATGCTGTTTAATCAGTTTTGAACTTTGCACCAGTTTTGATACACTGGTTTGTTCATTTGAACTAAATTCTTCACAGGGATTTGCTTTCAGCATCTGGTGTCTTTAAGAACATACGTTCAACTCAAGGAGTCACTGAATAAAATATGAAGTCCTGTTTTTGCATCTTTCATCTTTAAAATCCTCAGCTGGGAGCTGGAACTGCTCTACTCTCCCTCCTGACTGTGTTAACACATCACATGGCCATCATCACAACAAATTCTCTGCATGAAATTCTACCAAATTAGCTAATGCAAGCATGAATCCTTGAACAAATCTGCACTTCTTGTATTACAGGCCACTCTTACTCTACTACATCTAGGCAACCTCCAGCTTATTGTTACTAAATGAATGTGTTGCAATGAAAAGGTTTGGCAAAGAACTTCAATAATAACTAATCTCCATTTTCACACCCAAACAGGGACATTTAGGTCTCAATAAGCAGTAGCAGCCCCAGGCTCTCAGTCTCATAATTACACCAAGCTTGTGTTATGCAGCACTACTGGGAATGGATCATGTTTAATTATTATATCAAACACTAATTATCATCCCATTTCCTACAATACTGCCATACGTTCCAACACAAGGTGAACATAAACTCCTAAAAATGAGCTTTTCTTATTTTACGGAAATGACTTGTTCTGCCTAAATCCATGTGGAGATGGATTAGTTGCACTCCATGAAATGGAATGTTTTTTTTTTTTTTCAGGAGCCTTAAAATCCTAAAAACCAATGACAATAGTCATCATGTTGTGACAGCTAGACCCAAGAAGAAAGTTTTAAAATCTTTTAAAAGGGTTAAAAGTAAGTACCTATGTTGCGACCATCCGGCAATTGTTGTTTTTTTTTTCTTCACACTTCACGAATTTTGGGAGAGGCCCATTTATTCCGCTCTTCAAATCACTCAGTCATCTGGTAACCATGGTTTCAGCCCAGTATCCTGCATTTAAGGCCAGAGATAGTCCATCACTGTTATGATGGCCTGTCAGAGGGAGAATATGGAAGCGTATGTCTCAAATTGAAATAATAATAATGCCTGTCAATCATCATCAACCTCCTGATGAGCGCCAGCTTTTCCTGGATTTCAGCATCCCACAGTGCTTCTTGGCTGCACTTCCTTCAAAATCTTTCCTGAACAAACTCTGTCTGAGTACATGAGCTCAAACGCAAACATCAAACATTCTCTGATTACCTTGTGTGAATGACCCAATCAGTATCACTATGTGAAGTTACTCCACAGGCAGAGTACTTCTCAATCTCTGAGGGGAGCATAGTGGTGAACTCTGCCATGCTTTTTTAGTTTTAAAACTGTGAAATAGAGATGTGTGTATTGCTTTACTTGTTTAATTTTTAAGGGTGAATATTTTGAATTTTTATATTTCCTCTTATTGACTACTGCAGTTCCTATACAAATCCCTGTGTAGCAGGTGACCACACTGTCATATGACAGCATTCTGTATAGCAAAGTGTAAAAGCCATGTCATTCCTCCTTTGTTGCTTGTACGTCTAGACACCTGCTGACTCATATGATGCACAGCATTCCTGTTGTCTTTACCTTCAAAAACGACGTGTTTAGAAAAAAAGTGTTTAGAAATCTGACAGTAGTTATTGTTTCCTTAAGCAGGAGGAGCAACTTTATGTTTCAATATACAGTACACTAACCGACCCTAAATAAAACTTCTATATTTAATTTGTTTGAGCATTACAGCACACATTCGACTATGGCATTTTTTCGACAACCCTGTGCAAGATAATTTATTTTCATCAAGAGTTTTAAATCTGTTTTGTATGGTTGTGATTTTTTATTGATGACAGGAGAGCCAAACCGCTTTATAAAGTCTTCTCCAGCACATTCCAGTGACATTCAAGGGGTTAAGGTCAGTTCTCTGTGGTGGACAATTCATGTGTGAAAATTATTCCTAAGGCTTTCAGAACAACTATTTCACAACGTGACCATGATTAATTTTGACATTGTCATCCTGGAATATGGGTGTGCCATAAGGAAAGGAAAAATCCACTAATGGGATAACCTGGTCATTTATATTTTCAGATAGTCAATTTTATTGCCTCATAATGTTGCTAAGCCGAGACCTGGCCAACTAAAGCAGCCCCAGATCATAACTTGTATGAGGCAAGGCTTGTACAGTGGGCACTATGCATAATAGGTGTGTCACTTTATGTGCTTCGCTTCTTACCCTGACATGCCCCTCACTCTGGAATAGGGTCAGTTAGGACTCATCAGACCACATGACCTTTTTCCATTGCTTCAAAGTCCAATATTTATGCTCCCTAGCAAATTAAAGACTTTTTCCTGATTAGTCTCGCTAACTAGTGATTTCACAATCCTGTGAGTTCTCATTGCACTGCATGTGGAAATGCTTTTACTTTTAATTTTCTATGATGCAACTTCACCAAGTTTGAAGATCATTTTTTCCAACCTTATTTCTTCCATTTCAGCTCCATCCTTCACGGTTTTAATTACTGGGAAATCTTTACCAATTACTAGTAATTTTAACAATATTCTTATTTCTTTTCTGTGCTTGATGCAGGCCAAAAATTTAACTGCTCTGAAACACAGTAACATCTTTTTCAAGATCGCAAGATACTGTATGTGTTCTGATATGGTAATGTGAAATGAAAAGCCACTCCCTCCATCAGCTACTGTAGGGTTAAAGTCATTGTTGGCAGATGAAACCTATTAACCACTGCAGTAATTATCCAATCAAGGGCTCATTTGTATATTTAAATCCAAATGGTGCCTTTTTTGCCAGACAGTGTTTAGTATGTATATACTATACAGTATATTCACTCTGTGAGATTATCTTCACATGAGACTAAAATCTTTATAAGTAAACACACACACATGCACGCACACACACGCACACACACACACACACACACACAAAACCTCTGGAGACTTTTCTCATATTTGTGCACCATAAATGCTTGAAATGGTACAGCAGTTGCTTACACTGAATGAATAAATGATGATCTGTTCAAGATGCAATGCACATTTCCACTTGACTTTAATATTCTGGCTTTGGTAACCACTGCACTATAAGTCATGTTTAACGTGTCTATTCGTGACATGTTCGTGACTGAGCTGAGAGCTCTACTGTTTATTCTGAATATGTGTCCTGGTTGAGGCACTTGCCCTGTAGCCGAGCCTTAGGAAGGTAGTGTGTGAGGCAGAGAGCATGTACCTTCCGGTGTTCTTAAACATGCATTAAACATCAGCTGCCACTCAAACTTTAACTGCGGGTTCGCAGTGTAATTGCTTCCTATTTTAGCGAGACCAATGCCAACTGCATAGCAATGAGACAACAGCTGCAGACTCACAAATTTACGAATAGACACACATCTACGCACACACATATACTCACACACACACACACACACACAAAACTGTTAATGCACTCATTTGGAGGGTCAAACCACTCTCTCTCTCTCTCTCTCTTTCTCTCTCACTCTCTCATGTAAACCCAACTTATAATTAGAGTGTGCTTTCATTAAATTTGATTAATGTAATTCATCTGCTACTCTCAGAGTGGGGATATTGCTGTCAGGCATACAGATGGACACATAATACATAAATGGTTTATTACAACCAATAAGTGCTTAATCTTTTTTCCACAGTTTCTAAACTACATTCTTCCAAACTGATCCTTCAGGTCAGCAATGCAAAAGTAACACTAAAGCTGATATACTATGATATTATACTATTATAATATAGACTGTCTAGTATCATGCTCAATAAAATGCTTCAGTAAAAATGTTAATACACATTTTAAAGGTTAAAAAAGTTTACTTATTAAAAATAGACACTTTTTCAAAGTTCTTCTACATTTCGACAGCTGTCTATAAAATATTCATAGATCTCCCTTTTTAAATAAGTATGTTGTCAAGCTTAAAATTTAATGTTACACACAACATTAAAAATCACCTAGGTTTCGGGTTCCCCATAGTGGTTATGGCTGTGAAGGACTTGGTGTGTGTTGTGGTGTCTGGCACAAGGACATTGGCAATGGATCCTTTGGGTGCCTTGTTTGTCTGGCACATCTTGTGAGTTCTCAATTGAATTGAATTAGGGGAGTTTGGAGGCCGTGTCACTGGCCTTGGGCTCTTTTCATGCTGGGCCCTGTGCATGGTGCACTGTGCACTAGGACACAGGGTGTTTTGGTTCCCTACTATCGAGGGCAGAATTTACTTCTTTTGGTGACTGTGCTGTTTCTGTAGTGACTGGTCTCTGTTTCCCAAAGGCATGAGTTAGCCTTGGGTTCCCCAGTTTGCTGGTGTATAATTGGTATGTGGTGTGGTGTTAATGCTATGGCTGATCTGTGTATCAATCATTTTCTATACAATTGTGTGCTTCTAACATTTGTGGCATGGAATATGGGTGTGATCATCAGTTGTCCATATATTTTTGAATGTATAGTGTATTTTCTGTTTCTAGTCCATACTTTTTTTTTTGTTTGTTTCATGTGTTTTTATCATCTTTTGTTTGTTACAATTATTATTTCATATTAATATTGTCATTACCCTGTCCAGGGTGTACCCTGCCTCGTGCCCTATGCCTCCTGGGATAGGCGACCCTAAATACAGGATAAAGCGGTATAGAAGATGAGAGAGAGAGAGAGTATTGTCATTATTGCATTATAATGTTCTTTGTGCATTTTCCGTCCGCAATGCCTCCCCTCTCATCAGTACAAGTTCGCTACTACTCCTAAGAACATTCAATCCTTCGAGTGAATCCAGATGAATCGGTAATGAACCCAGCCTGGTTTAATTTAGTCCAGCATTGATGAGTTATGATGTTGACACAGCATGCAATGGATTTTTTTAAACTATAAAAAGTGGTTTTCACTGTGAGCAAAAACCAGTGTGAAAATACTATATAATATGCTGTAGGCTATACATGTATTTTGAATAGCTATTGCTACAATGAATTTGTTTGCTACAAATTTCATGTTTAATTCTCATGTGAATGTTTTACAACAATAATACAAAATTTGATTTATCTATTCTATTTCTGTCTTTTGATATTGTTCATAATTATTATTGTGATTCATATTGCATAAATATTGTGCAAAACAGTAAGCAGAGGTTACTTTGTTGCTTAAGCACTTCTTTCACATATCGCTACTTAAATATATATATTTTTAGTGGATACGTTTTACTTTTACTCCACTACATCCTACAAGAAACATTTGTACTTTTACTTCACTACATTTCTGCATGGGGTTGAGTTACATAAATTACAGTGATGTGTAGTATTCAAAGCAATAATGTCACCTTCTGCTGACTTGACAGTAATGACAATTATATGTAATTTATGTGCGTTGCATTTCCTCCGTGAAATAATAGCAACTTATTGAAATCAGAAATAGAAATGTTTGCAGACAGCGATCAAAGAGAATGTTCATCATCAGAGTGAAAGAGAGAGAGAGAGAGAGAGAGAGAGAGAGAGATGGACTCATTCACTTTGACTTAAGGGTAGAAGAGAGTTAATACAACAAAATGTAAAGGTAGGACTTCAATATTTGAGTAATACTTTACCTAATTTTACTCAAGTACACTGTTTGTGTAGGATATAGATAAATAAATGTAATGTTCGTAAACACAATGTCTGTAAACACAGTTTAACCATATTAAACTTCTAAATGTATACTAATCACATAACCACAAAGTATGACAGAAACTATTAAAATTACCACATGTTAAATCATACTAACCAAAAGACCAAGTAAAAAGTCTTCTAGTGAGCCTCATCCTGTCATCCCCCATTAACCTTTCGGGATGCCAATTCTGTCAGGTAATGATTCCTGCAGTGACTTGAAACAGTTCCTGTTGATCTCTTCCACTGACAGAGTTCAGCTGGAGTTTGCTTGGTTTTTCACCTGCTGTTCCAAATTATCCCACAGGTTTTCTATAAGGCTGATGTCTGTCCAGGGCTGTGGGGAAATTTTCCCAAATGCCCCATGGATGTCTGAGAACCTGCTCAGGCGAACCCTCGCACACACTGTTTTCAAAATTACTTGTATGAATAATATTTTAAAACATATAACTAGATGTAGTTTGAAGTGTATTACTTCTACTTCTACTACAACTACATCTGCTATATGTTTAAGTAATAATATGTAAATAAATAAAAAAGGAAATCATTTTTAAGTATTTTTTTTTAGTTTGTGTCAAAGATAGTATCCCTCTTATACAGCACCAATGCACCAGCAATTATTAATTATTATTAATCTTAATTTACCAATGAAAGATACATTGCTCTTTAAATGCTGTCTGTCAGATTGTCTTTAAGTGTGTTTTCAGGTTCTTCTGTAACTGTAACAAGCTTCTTTTTGTCCCACTATCTTAAAGAAAGACAAAACAAAGAGACTGGTAAGGGAACAATTACATGTAGCTGCTGTTAGACACTCACCTGCCACTTTATTTGGTACATCTGTTAAACTGCTTGATAACGATCCTGATAACCCTACCATGCATTCAGACATCTAGTGGTGCCAAACAGGCTGGCATGAGCATTTTTTAAACTGGTGGTGGTGTAATGACGTGAGAGATATTTTCTTGGCACACTTTCAGCTTGTTAGTGCCAATTCAGCATAATTTAAATCCTACAGCATACCTAATTATTGTTCCTGACCATGTGCATCCCTTTATGACCAAAGGATAATGTGCCATGTCACAAAGCTAAAATCATCTTAAACTGGGTTTTAGAACATGACAATGAGTTCATTGTACTCAAATGACCTCACCAGATCCCAATTGAATAGAGCACAGTGGTGGAATGGAAAAATCACATCATAAATGTGCAGCCGACAAATCGATATGGATCAAAATATCTAAGGAATGTTTTCAGCACCTTGTTTAATCAATACCATGAACAATTAAGGCAATTCTGAATTCAAAAATGGGTCCAACCCAGTACTAGCAAGGTGTAAAGTTAATAAATAATTAACAATTTCCGAACTGAGAATTGAAGTGTCATGTAGTTATTTTAATTACCATATTGATGTCAAAGGTTAAAAGCTTTGACCATCATTGAGGTGTGATGTCATGGCTCTCACTGCATGAATGCTAAATAATACTGAAGCACCACCCATGTAGAATACTTTCCTGTTTCCCTAAGATCAGTCATATTAGAAACCACATAAAAAGTGGTGGGATATAAATGCTAACAATTAGAGACCATACCTTAAAATGTTTTAATGTTCTTGCTAGATAAATACCTAAAATAGTCATAAACTGGTCATGTTGGGCATAAAATTCAGACCAATGTTAGGTTCTGTATTGTGTTAATTTTTATTTCTCATAATGTTTAAGGGTCATTTTGTATGTAACATAATGTTATTTGTACATGTGTTTATTGTGAACAGCTTGTGTATTATATGTGTGTGTCCTGCAATGGATTGCCACCCTGTCCATGGTGTACCCCGCCTCGTGCCCTAAGTCTCCTAGGATAGGCTCCAGGCCTTCCGCAACCCTGAATACAGGATGAAGTGGTATAGACGATGAGTAAGTGAAAATTTGTGTATTAAGTAAATAATACATAGAGTATTCAAGCATTTATTTTATATACCACTTACTCTGTAATGGGTCATTGGGGGCCAGAAGTCTATCCAAGAAAACTTTGGGCAGAAGGCAGGTAACGCCCTAAACAGGGTGCCAAACCGCTGTAGGGCGCACACATAACACAACAGGGAATTTAAAAATTATGCATGGTTTGGACTGTGGGAGGAAATGGGAGTACCTGGAGGAAACCCACTAAGCATGAGGAGAACAACCAAACTCCAAGCACAAAGAGCCAGGGTGGAAATTGAACCCTGGTCCCTGGAGGTGCAAGGCCACAGTGCTAACCACTATTAAATGAGCCATAATAGTGATGCCCTTTGGTAGTGATTATGATTTTTGTTGGTTATCCAATGTTGGAACAACAAATAATAATTTTTAAAAAATAGGACTAAATTGTATTCCTCAGAAATTTGAAACAAATAATCCTGGAGTCACATTTGTGTATATTGTGTAAGTATTTAATGGATAGAAAAATTCAAGCTAGAAATATGTACAAGGCTGTCATTTTTTGAGAATGCTTAGGAAAAAGACAATAGATATATGAGGAGTTGATGCTGTTTAATTTCTGTTGTTATAGAAGTTTCCATTATCTGTTTAAAATGCCTCACCACATTGTTATTTAGATTGCACAACGATCCTCTCTTAATCCATTAAAGGATCTCCATTGCAGGATTTGAGCGGAGCAAAGAAGCCAGTCTTAAAGGTGCAATCTATACTGTACTGTACTATACTGTACTATGGTATATTAGCCCAATTGGTGTAGGTATTTAACCATAACACCTAGAGTATGTGGACCTTGCCCAAACTGTCGCTACAAATACCTGTTCCAGTATGACTGCTGCTTAGAACAAAGTGAGATCTGTGGTGAGATGGCCTGCCAAGGCTGGAAAGATGAAAGGTAAAAGATCAAAAATGGCCTGCACAGAGCCTTGCCCTCAGCTATGCTGATCACATTTGAGCTGAATTGTATGGTTGATTTCACCCCAGGCCTATGTGTTTGATGGTCAGGTTTCCAAAAACCGTTGGTCATAAATATTGTCTAAATGTCCAAAAGGAGGTAGATTTGGGCTCTAGCTTGACCTCATGTTAAATCATACTAACCAAAAGACCAAGTAGAAAGTACTGGATTTGGCGCAACCCATGGTTCCGCCTACATTGACCATACCCCCAGTCCCAGCAGAAGAGAAGCAGATCCATAGCATGTTGCCTCCAACATGCATCAATTTGGGTATGGTGTTCTTTGGTTGATAAGCATTCAATATTTGGTCTACTGTAGATCGCTTGGCAGCCTCCTTGATACGTTTTCATCTTATCTATTTAGAAGTATGTTGTGTTCTAACTATCTCATCATATTTCTCATCATTTTCTTTACATGCAGATAATTGCTTTCACATTACTCCACAGTAATGTACTTTATTATTATTATTATAATTATTATTATCACACAATCACACACTACAGCTATATGGAAATGCCAATCAGCTTAAACTGCATAGCTTTGACTGTAGGAGGAGACTCGGGCAACAGAGTTATAAAGTTTGAGTAATTGGATATAGCTATTTTTAGTTTTCTTTAGATACTACCTGCCTGTGGACTTGGTTAACTAATTTATGGACAGTATATTTCTCAATATATTGTAAGCACCTTATAGTGTGAATTAATATTTCATTCCTAGATTTACAGACAAAAGTGTAGAACTGTGGTTGCAGCCAACAATATTTAATGTTATTTGTTGTCCTTTATTTTCTCAGTCTAAGTTGCAGTCTCATCATGTTGCAGTCTCCATTGGTTTATTCTGCAATTCTGTTTTGAGAATGTGACTGAGGGAATTTATGTTGAAACTTATACAAAGTTGGGGAGAAAATGTGTTCCAAAACTAGTCATAGCATAGGGTAAGCAGACACACAGGACATGTTTAACACATGTAGTGCATTTAATTAGCAATCCAACACATTTTGCAAGACAATGCTGTATATTCAACTACTGCAATACAAATATAATATCAAAAGAGAGATGGGGAGAAAGCCTTTATTTTTATTTTGTAGCATGTGTGTGTGAAATTTGAAGTACAAATGTTTAGGGAAAGCAAAACTCGATAATAAATGTGTTCATCACTGTGGTCTTGTGTCTTTTGAACACCATGTCTCCTGTCAGATAGACTTTTGAGAGTGCTCCGGTTATGGCAAGCACAATAGCATTTTAATTGTCTTCAGCATTATTATTAGCAAAATAATGTGTTCACAAACATCTGATCAAAGTTATTATTTTTTTATGAGATGTCTTTGTGCCAGATTAATTAAATCAAAGTCATGAAACACGCATTTGAAAGGAATATAAATTATCAGGTTTTATTTAATTTATTATTATTATTATTATTATTATTATTATTATTATTATTGTTTGTCATGTAAAGATAAAGCTTTAATTGACTAATATTGATAACTTGATATTTCCCTATTAGAAGAATGCTTAATGTAGTAAGTGTTTTTATTTGACATTAGTTTTATTTTGTTATATACCTAGCAGTAGTTTCGAATTTTCTGGATTTTTGTTTATTGATTGACGATTTTGCTATTGTTAGATATATACCAATCAGCCACAGCATTAAAGCCACCTAGGTTTTAGGTTCCCCCAACAGCTCTGACCCCTTGAGGCTTGACTAAAAAGACAACAAAAACTCTGAAGGTGTGCTGTCATGTCTGGAACCAGGATCTTAGCAACATACAAGATAAAACCAGATTTTTTTTGCAATTGTGAGACAAGCCTTTGTGTTCGTTTTGGACAGCAGTGGCATCCCCATTCATACCATTTTTGCTCAGTCTACAAGTTATTCTTGAACCGTGAACACTGACCTTTCCTGAAGCAAGAGAGAGTTTATGGATGCTGTTCTGGGTCCTTTTATAAGCTCCTGAATGAGTTGTTGTGTTCTTTGCTCTCGGAGTAAATTCGGTAGGCTGCCAACTTGTGGAAAGGTTCCTCACTGTTCCAAGTTTTCTCCATTTGTAGATATGATAGATGCTCTTGAATTTCGTTTGATTGTGCCATAATGTGGTGCTTTTTGAGATGTTTTGAATGCTCCAGACAGGTTATTCAGAACAGACAGGTTCTAGTTTAGTGATTTCTTGATTCAACTGGTCTGATAGTAATCAGGGCTGGTTGTGGCAAGTGAAATTTAACTCAGCTTTTCAAAAATCACAATTAAAATTCAGTTGGGGGGGGGGGCTGTATGTGGTTGTGTGTGGGTGAGTGATTCACAGGGTGATTTAAGGGTGATTTAAATATTCTGTAATAACGCTTGCAATGATGGAGCATTCTGAACCAAAAAAAATTGCTACATACCTTGACATGTGCATTACATGTGATGCTGGAAGCAATCTCTGTTTTATGCCAGACACATTTTGTTGCAGCACTCCATGTTCATGAAAGTATCTGGGAGGATATCGGGAGGAATAGAAGCAATTTTACATTGGATGTTTTCCTTCAAATCTTCACACTCAGGAACTTCCTAAATTCACTCTCATATCGCTTAAGGGAATTGGTGACCAAATAGGTTCACACTATGAATCATTACTGTACCCCACCATTCTTATGAGAAGCCAAATAACTGAGCGAAGGGGTACAGCGTTAAACGATGCAATGGCTGTCTGGCGCCTATTGGTCCAACTAAGGGGCATCCTGGCGTGTTCAAAGCTCTGTACACTGAGGAGCACATTTTCATAATCTCTTTCAGATTGCTTTGTCATAGTGAGAGTTATTACAGAATATTCAGGACCTCTTTCAAGTGAATGTATGTAAGAAGTATTACAAATTGTAATGTTACAAAACTCACAACTGTATTAAAAAGCATAATTAAATCAGTGTGATATTTGTGTGATGCAAAACACTATAACCCCATCTCACGCAGCTTTGTAGCAATGGATAAATCACCCTGCAGTTGGGTTTGGTGATTACATAAGTATGCTATTTGGCATCCGTAATATGTAGGTTGAATTTTAATAAAAAGATAAAGCAAATTCATGCAACAAAAGTGTGAGTACCTGTGTTGAGTTTTGTTGTACATTTACTATAAAAAACTATTTATTTTTATTTAAGAGTGTTGAAGATCTTAACATTAAAAACAACACAAAAGCTCCAGTTTACAGCATCTTCATCCTCCACCTTCAACAGTTTCAGTTGCACACTGGGAGTTGGTGACAGCTCCTTATCACCGTACAAGTATGTCCCACATAAAATCCATTTTGGAACTGTCCCTGTTCCCTATTCTATCTTCTATCTATGTCTATCTATAAACAGATTTACTTTACTTTATTGGTTTGTTCCTATTTATTCATTCATCTTCTGTACCGCTTATCTTGCATACAGGTTCATGGGGTCCTGGAGCCTATTCACTGCAGGGTGCACACACACACACACACACACAGGCAATTTATGATCAACTAATTTGCATGTTTTTGGACTGTAGGAGGAAATAGCAGGAAACCCACCAAGCACAGGGAGAACATGCAAACTCCACATGCGGGGCAGAAATCGTACCCTTGACCCTATAGGTGCCAACCACTATGCCACCATGCCACCTTTATGAGTTTGTTTCATTCCAGAAATCATAATCTATTTTAAAACTTAGATAAAACTTAAATGTATGCAGCATTTTTGTGGTCCTCACAGGAAATTCTGAGAACATTTATTTTTAGTATATTATACGACTATCATTTAAAAATAATGGAAAAATTAATGCAACAAATGTACAAGAGTTACCTTATAAACTAATACATTCTTATTTTTATATTGAGTGCCACATGCATATGCTTCTTATTGCACAGTGCAGAAATGGTCCTTTTTCTGTTTGCACAGAAATGTGGTAGAAATTTGGCCACCACAATTCAGAAAAGAAAATGTCAAACAATGGATCCATGCAAAAAAAAATAGCTGTTCAGAAGTTTTACACTGACCAAAAATATTATTTTAGTAAAAGCAGAGTCAACCCTCTCTTACTGCCCTGTGGATTGTCCAGTAAAGCCACTTGAGGACATAACACATACAGTATCTCACAAAAGTAAGTACACCCCTCACACCCCTGGAAATATTTTAGTCAGTGTGCAGCTTGTATAGCAGTACAGATTTACAGTCTCTAACAATAACTCAACATGCAGAATTTATTGTCTAAATAACTGGCAATAAAAATAAGTACACAAGTGAACATGTCAAAACTGTGTCCAAAGTGTCAATATTTTGTGTGAGCATCATTGTTATTTAGGATGGCCTTAATCCTTCTGGGCATGGAATTCACCAGAGCTGCACATGTTGTTGCTGGGATCCTCTTCCACTCCTCCATAATGATATCATGGAGCTGTTGGATGTTAGACACATGGCGCTTTGCCACCTTCCGCTTGAGGATGCCTCACAGGTACTCAATAGGGTTCAGACATACAGTACTTGGCCACTGACATACACATGAACATGACTTGAATGTGACTTCAAGTTAAAGATATGCATGGTTAAAGATGTACAGCTGTTATCACATAGGATGTACTCACTTTTGTTGCCAGCTATTTAGACAATAATGGCTGTATGTTAAGTTATTTTCTGAGGACAATAAATCTGTACTGCAATTGTACACTGATGACTCCAAAATAAATCCAAGTTTCATTTCTATAGTATTGTCTTTTGAGAATATATACTAAAATTAGAGGGATATATTGACTTTTGAGAGTGGGTGTAATTGGAACAAATTTACATAAGAGGCTTGATGATATCCAAGTGCCTAATTTCCTTTTTCATTCTTTGTGACTCCTTCTCCGCCTAGCTATGACTTAACCCAATACCACATACCCCTACTACTCAATTAAGGCTGGGAAGCTATCCAACCTGCCGTCATTTCCACCATTTTAGGATCAGGTACCAACGGGTCATCAGCCAAACAATGGGTGCAGGCTTGTCCCAGTAAATCATACATACCCAAGTTTCTGTAGCCACAAATCTATTGATGCCAAATGCCA
Source organism: Heterobranchus longifilis (assembly GCA_028570985.1). NCBI lineage: Eukaryota > Metazoa > Chordata > Actinopteri > Siluriformes > Clariidae > Heterobranchus > Heterobranchus longifilis. Next base: position 3,747,995 of record JAOVVB010000035.1, on the reverse strand, counting down.
AAGATGGTGTGACCACATCATTCTAAGACAGATTTACAACCACGGCATTTGGCAGATGCCCTTATTCTGAGCAACTTCTTGATTTTTATCTCATTATGCGTCTGAGCAGTTGAGGGTTAAGGGCCTTCCTTAAGGGTCTTGCACCAGGGACCTTCCGAACCACAGTCATCATGGTTTTAAACTTTTTGCTTTTATCAGCAAGCATTTTTAACTGTCAATAAACTTTATTCATAAGCAGACATCTAAAATAATCATCCATGCAGGCCAAATAAGGAATAAGTGAAAGAGAAAATTATTCGGCTGCCAATTTTTCAAGCTTACAGAGATACATTAGATGGGAATGGGTGAGTTCACCACAGAAATATGGAATTCGGAGTGGGTTAATTAAAAAGTCTGGTGTTAATGTTAATTTATAAGCTATCTGAAGACTGAGGGAGTGTGTGAAAAAAGATGAGCAGTCATTTGATCTTCCTATTAGAAGTTAAAAGTGAGTCCTGTCAGGCGATGTCACATGAATATATTTGCACTGGTGCCTGAACCTTTGCTTCACGGGATTATCATTGGGTACAAGATAACCCCTTCCTTTCTCTCAGATTACTTAGAAATGCACACACGCATTTCTGACTGCCTGAAAGCTGCTCTCGTGATAAAAGTACAGCAGTGTTTGGGGAGGTGGCAGAGGGAGAGAGGGGAGTGCTGGGAGCTTTGATCAGCACAAAGAGAGAGTGACAGTAACTCGCAGGCGGCACTGTGGGGGGAAAAAAGCAACAGCATGCGTATTAACGCTGACATTGCAGTGATCTACCGAGCACAGTCCGACTCCTTAACCCTACTAAACACTCTTGCCAAGCAAGTCAAGCTGCAAATCCCAACATACACACAAGATAGGGCAGTATCTATCCTACTCAGCTAAACCCTTCCTGACTAATCTCTTTATTTGAAGGCCTCATTTTCAACAAATACCACATTGAAATTATTTGGTCTTCATCACTTGACACTCACAGAAAGGTTTCTTCTGCAACCTTTAAACAGTGAAAAAGTTTTTTACACAATGGAGTGGAACCACAAGACAAGGTAAATCAAGCATTGGGAGTGTGAAAGGAAATCCAGACACAAAATACTTTTTAATATTTTTTTCTTTCAGGCATAAAGTCAGTCAAAAAAAACCTCCACAAATATCGCTGAGGATTTTTGAGAGCTGCATTTTCGAATGTACCAGTGCATCTTTCATTTTTATTTTTTTTGTTATGGAGCGTCAGTTAAGGATGTCACATGTGCTTTTCATTTGGTCAAAAGGTAAAAGGGATTTTTCAGAAAGACCAGTGTTCTTACATCAGCCAGACCCACCTTTACTGTTAAGTCTCTTGTATTTTCATCACACTAGTTCTCCACAAAATAAAATATGAAAACCAGACATCAGGTTGAAGGAAGACATCGAAGAACTAATATGAAAGGAGAATTCATTCATCTTTTATGGCGATATTTTCTTGTGTTCAGGATTACAGGAGGTCTGGAGACCATCCCAGGAGACTTGGACAGGGTGTCATCGCAGGGCACACTCTCTACAGGCAATTTAGGAAGCACTACGCCAGCACAAAGCACTACGCCACTATGCTGCCTGAAAGAAGAATTTGATATTTTATTCAGTGTTTTATATTTACCTATGTACTAAGATGTTACTTTGGAGAATTTTTTGAAAAATGCCTGGCATTTAGATTTAATAGTCAAGTGTTTAATGACATGTTGTTATGAAATTCACCTCAGGACTGCATCTCCCAGCATACACTCCACCCGGATCATTTTGTGTTAATGAGGTTCAGGTGAACATCATTAAGTTGATTAGCTTGTCTATATATAGTGCTTTCTTGAGTTAGTCCCCTTGTCTTGCAACTCTGTTCTCTCTTCTGTTCAGTTTGCTGCTTGGATCTATGCTCATGTCACCTTGATGTTTTGCCATAGTTGGCATTAGCACCTAGCCATAGTTCCTTAAACTATGTGTGCACTCTAATGAACAGCCTTCTGCAATGAATTTGCATCCTGCCTCTCCTCCATATGTGATGCACATTAAGTAAGGAAGTGCGTCACAATAAGATAATGCTATTTTAGATTGGCTAATAACCTGCCAGTGAAATCTGTGAAAATATTCAAAATATTTGTAAGGATTAAATTAAACTCTTTTTTTAACATCAAAAAGCAGGTGGGCAACATGGGACTGCAGCACAGTTGCAAAACCAAGCTCCTTACAGGTGTGGACTTTTACATATTCTTCTGATTTCCATAAGGAGAATTTCCTCTTTGATAAAGGCTCTTTGATTTCCTCACAAAAACATGCAGCAAGTAGACTGCTACATTAAATTACACCTAGATATGAAAATCATGAATGCATGAATGTGTATGTGTGGTGCACATGACACCATTTGAGAACTAGGAAGAAAAGCAAAATGCACACCCTTAATTTTACTTGCGCACCTTGGGCCACATGGCCTAATAACCCTGTGCTAAGATGGTGGTGAGAAGGGTGAAAGTAGTTTGAATAGCATGCTGCTTGAAAGGCTCTTTTTTCATCATAAAACAAGTTGTTTTTTCAACTTTGAAATGTATATCAGGGTCCGTGTTCGATTCCCGGCCAGGCTCAATTCCCGTCTGTGAGCATGGAGTTTGCATGTTCTTCCCTGTGCTTGGTGGGTTTCCTCTGGGTACTCCAGTTTCCTCCCACAGTCCAAAGACCTGCCGATTAGGCTAATTGTACTCATTCACATCCGTAGTGTGTGAATGAGTGTGTGTGTGTGTGTGTGTGTGTGCCCTGAGATGGATTGGCAGTCCATATTGGAAGTCTCCTGGGATAGACTCCAGGCCCCCACGACCCTAAATACAGGATAAAAGCGGTATAGATGATAAGTGAGTGAGTGTGGGAATAGACCGTGACATCATAATATGATAATAATGAAATTGTATAATCATGACTACAGGCTACTTTATGCAAAGTTTCTGTTATAGGCTAAATATCTTAAAGTTAATTAAAACAGTCAAATATTGAGAATGCGTCTACTTTTGAAGCAACCAATTTCCATACAGTAGTTACTATATTTAAGTTCTTACATTCATTTACCATACTGATTTTATTACTTGTAATCCATTTCAGATTGATGGCTCTATTTAAGTTGCACTTTTGGATAGTATGTAGCCAACAATCCAAGAGAGATGGAAGGACGTAAAACAAAAGATAAAGTGTTTACTTTTAGCTTTACGTTTAGTTTTTGGAGAATATTTCCTTTTTCCTCTGCTATAGAAATTCTTAAGCCTCTTAAAAGTCCTCCTCTCTACTCTTAAACTTTTTTTTTACCTTAGGAGCTGTTTTTAGGGCTAAGATGTTTTGTGAATCATCATCTTTTAGGCTTAAGAAGCTTTTTGAATACGGGCCCAGAATATGGGCAAAAGACATACACACTGCATACACAACATGAAAAATATATACCTCACTTCTGATGGTCACATGATGGCATCAATGATGATGATGCAACTACTAAGTTTTAAAAAGGGTCATAGGTAACAGCTGTTGAAGTTTGTTTACATTATTTGAGGCCCCTCTGTTTACATTGTGTTTGTAACGCAGCTTTCTTTTATTCTCTTTGTGGCTTCATGCACCACCAGAAGCATTTCAGTCACTGAGTGGCTTGGCCTGACTTGACTACTGGTCTGGTATGAATATTCATGAGCTCTACATGATTGGTGGGGTTGCTGGTCTCTGAAGCATTGCATACGTGGTTTCGATCAACAATAGACTAGGTGTAATGGTGCATAGTGGAGCAGCAGGTGGAAATAGAAGCATTGACTAGTCGCAGAGATCAGCTCCAGCAACAGCATCACAACCATGACATGCAGCTGCTCCTGGTGAAAATAGGAGGGATAATACCATCAATGTTTATTCTATGCAGTGAATAAGACAAAATAATGATCTTTGCATAGTTGTACTTTATTTTTAACCATATTCCTATCATTATCACCTACTGCACATTCATTAATCACTCTTACCCCGTCCATATGAACCCATACCCTCATTTACCAAATTAATTATTGTAATGGTTAGGCTTTGTACATGTACTTTTGCACAATAACAAAGTTCAATCTAATCTACAGATTAGTTACTGTAGACTGCAGAAATGCTACCAATAAATAGTAAATCACCTGTAATCACCTTTCTGCACTTGGAACTTGAGCTTATCACATCTGAGCTGTGTCATAATATAAATATTAACAGTAAGCCAAAGCAGACTTGTTCAACAGATGATTTATGGCCTGGAGTCCGTTCTTCGTACGTCGCTAACTCAGTTAGCTGGATTTGATTGTTGTGGATTTGTCCTGATCTCAGATTGTTTCG
>JAOVVB010000035.1:3684502-3701968 GCA_028570985.1 Heterobranchus longifilis | reverse complement strand
GCACCTCCACATCATTGCATTCAGTTTTTATTCACGATTTGTATAGTGTCCCAACTTTTTTGGAATCCGATTTGTATATAATTTCATTAATGGAAGGTACAGTAAGTAAAAAAGAGATGTGTTGGTTTGGTGTCTGGCATTTTTAGAGGAAATACATTTTCGATCAGTCTGTGCATGACTGAAAGTGACTCTCACTGAAGTCAAAATTCTGAGAAAAAAAAGGCAGAGCTCAAATTATTTTTTTAAGGATACATTTAATGGTAATGGAACTGTATATAGAATATAAACATGCTTAATTCATCTTGGATTATTATTATTATTATTATTATTATTATTATTATTATTATTATTATTATTATTATATGTATTGTACTAAAACTATACCATAATAATAAGAAGCACAGCTAATGAGGAGGCAGAGTCACTGACAGCTGAAAGTAATGCATAGGGTATAAGCCACTGAGCAGTGGATCAACCATCAATGACAGACACTGTCTGGGTCAAAAGTGACCCACAGAGAGAAGCAGTTGCACAACAGGACATGACGGGTCAGGTGACACACTGGGACATTTTGCATGGCACCCTGGCAATAGGGATCAGAGGTGAGGTGAACTGAGAGACTCCAGTGTGGGATTAGTAAAAGAGATTTAGCTCCTTGGGGAAATAAAATGCTAGTAAAATTAACTGGAAACCAGAGGCAAAAACATGCTGTTCCCATCGTCAGCTTTATTGTAGTTTAAATGAGTTATTTTGGAAAATAGAGCCAAGTAAATTCATTACGAAATACCAAAGGCAGGTGAAAACACAAATCTGGCAGAAATTGTGCCAGAGCTTGTGGAAGTCCTGAGCAAAAACGTGAAGAAAATCGAATTCATGTGTCTGAATCTGTACAAATCTTTTATAAAGTCAGGGTTTTAATACATAATAGATAAACATTCAAGAGTGTGTGTGTGTGTGTGTGTGTGTGTGTGTGTGTGTGTGTGTGTGTGTGTGTGTGTGTTGGCATGTAGGAGGCAGTGGTAAGCATGGTAAGAGGATCAGAATAAGTATTGATCCAAGACGATGGATCTTAGAGGAGCTGGATTCTTTATGCATAGACAAGCAAGGAGATCATGTCTCTATAGATGTAGGAGACTAAACAAATAATTTATTAGAAATACATTGCTATGATTGAATACTTTAAAACTTGATCCAGTATTACAGATCTCATTACACTACTTAATATAACTCGGAAATTACAGAAGTACAAAAAATAAACTCAGAGGGGATACACAACAGGAAGTTGAATACTGATCATTTGTTGGTCTCACTCTCACTCACTCACTCACTCACTCACTCACACAAGGTCTATACCTTTTTATCCTATATACAGGGTCGCAGGGTGTCTGAAGCCTATCCCAGGAGACTTAGGGCATGAGGCGAGGTACACCCTAGACAGGGTGCCAATCCTTCTCAGGGCACACACTTGCACGCTCATTCACACACTACGGGCACTATGGCTTTAGATTGTGAGACGAAACTGGAGTACCCAGAAGAAAACCCACCAAGCAGAGCGAGAACATGCTAACTTCATGCACACAGACCCTGAGTTAGGAATCAAACCCGGAACCTGAATGTGCAAGGTGAAAGTGCTAACCACTATGCCACCATGCCGCTCATCATTTATTATTATTATTATTATTACTTTTTTTTTTTGTTTCTTAAATTGTCTTCAGTCATTAGAGATTTATAATGTGGTATTTTACATTGATATTTTGTGTTAAGAAAAATAAATACATGGCCTGAACTTAAAAATAATATAGTTAAGTGCAGTATAGCAATTTAAACAAATATGGGGGGAAAAAATATTGGTCTTAGAGCTGTATCATTTTTACTGTCTTTGATTCAGGGTGAATTGTAATGGCATCCTGGTGAAGCAGCACTATGTCTTGCTCCTCTATCTCTTTCTCTCTGCTTCACTCCCTAAAGGTTCTTTGTTGGTTAGCAGCCCAGATATCTGCTATCTGTTTAAAAAACATCAAAGTACATTATTTAGCGTGCATGTTCACAAGGCAGTGAGAGTGAGTGATGGAGGCAGACGTGTGCATGCTGAAAAATCCACCGAACAGCTTTTGAAGGGAGAGGAGCGAATAAATCTTGCAAAGCAGAGAAACTTTTTGAAACTTAATCTGGAGTTCTTCTTAGAGATCCAGTGAGAAATAGGTTTCTGCGGTTCACTTCCACTCAGCCTCTTAATAATAACAGTCTCCCCGCTCACTAAAGCTCTGGATGCATTAAGCAGATATGACGAGCAAGTCTGCTATGAGCTCGCCTAATCGCAGTGGTGTCTGGCGCACAAACCAGTACATAGATTCTGACCCATATGCATTCTTTAATTGGCTTGCTAGTGGTGTTTCTGATAGAGACAGGTAGAGAAGTAATTGATAGTTAGCTTGAATGTATTTGAGAACTCATTACCGGAATTATTTAATAGCAATATGTACTAATTGCCCGTGTATGCATGGCAGTCAAGCACTTTATAAAAAGCCTGGGATTATTCACCACTGTCTGTATTCTTAGAGGTTCCCGATAGGCTAAGTGATTACCTAGGTGAATTACTGCTCCAGCTTCAGATACAACATTCTAAAATCTCAGAGATAAATTTATCACAAAGTGTTGGATTTTAGTGGATTTGTACGTCATGTTTTTACGAGCACTCCAGCAGTGTCGACGTCAACACTAAACAGGGAATTTGGCATATTTTTGAGCTCTGTGATCCATTACAAAAAGATACAAAAAACCTCAGAGGTCTACAAACTGCTACAATCCATCTTTAAATAATGTAAAAGCTGCTGTAATGCTTTTGTAATCAGTGACCATGTTTGAAATATTTTTGACACTTATGATTTCTTCCGCAATGCGACACACTGTAACAAATTCTGGTGACCTTGCTGAAAAAGGCCCTTTGATTTTCTGCAAGATCATAGTGGTTAAGGATCAAATTCAGAAATGTGGGAAAGCACCCCAAGGATGTAAAACCAAGGGCAAGAAAATTAAAGGAATATCTGCTTATATTGTATTTGTCAAATAGTCACATTTGTTAAACTTATTGGTCACTTAAAATAGTGTCATTAGTACATCAACAGAACTTTTAATTTATGCTAAATAACTGTGAATAAGGACTACATGACACTTAACCTGCCCCTATGGAAAAGCCATACAGTAGATATGTAGTACACTCATCAGCCACTACATTAGGTACACATTGGGTAATGGGTTGGACCCCCTTTTGCCCCAGGACTGCCTTAATTTTTCATGAATAAATTCAACAAGGTGCTGAAACATTCCATAGAGATTTAGAGATTTTGGTCCATATTAACAAGGTAGCATCACATACTTGCTGCAAATTTGTCAGCTGCACATCCATGATGCAAATTTCCTGTTCTACCGCATCCCAAATGTGCTCTAATGGATTGAGATATAGTGGGGGTCATTTTGTACAATGAACTTATTGTCACGTTCAAGAAACCAGTCCAAATGATTTTAGCTTTGTGACATGGCACGTTATCTTGTGGTCTTAAAGGGATGGACATAGTCAGCAACAATATTCAGGAAGGCTGGGTAAACGATGCTCAATTGGTACTAAGGGGCACAAAGTCTGCCAAGAAAATGTCCCCCGCACTATTACACCACCACCACCAGTCTAAACTGCAGATATAAACCAGGATGAATACAAGCTTTCATGTTGTTTATGCCAAATTCCTACCATACCATCCAAATGTTGCAGCAGAAATCAATTCTCCTCAGGCCAGGCAATGTTTTTTCAATCTTCATTTGTCCAACTTTGGTGATCCCATGTGAGTTGTAGCCTCATTTTCCTGTTTTCAGCTGGCAGGAGTGGCACCTGGTCTTTTGTTGCTGTAGCCCATCTGCACATAGGTTCAACATGATGTGTGTTCAAAGATGCTCATCAGCATACATCAGCTGTAACAAGATATTATTTAAGGACCTTTTGCCAGCTCGAACCAATCTGACCATTATCCTTTTTGCCACTCACTAGATATTGTCTCTGTAAACCTTAGAAATAGTTGTGCATGAAACTACCAGCAGATCAGCATTTTCAGAAATATTTAGACCAGCTGTTGGTATGCCACGGTCAAAGTCATTCAAATCACATGAGTTGCTGCCATGTGATTGACTGATCAAATATTTGGATTTTAGAGCAGTTGAACATAATGAATTGTACCTAATAAAGCAGCTGTACCTAATGAAGTGGTAGTTGAGTATATCTTAGTGTTTGCATTATTAATGACAAAGCTGTTAATGATGCTATTTGATTAGTGACCGATAAATGGCCTGTATATGATTGATTGACAGATTTTGTTTTAACCTGCATATTACAGAAAAATGTCATCATTTGCTATTATTGTTGTTGTTACTGTTATGAGAACTGACATTTTGATATCCTATTTTGAAGCCCTCATTGCATTTCACACAACTACACTTGAGGAAACAGCTTAGGCAGATGGAAAATTGTGTTCAATTTTGAACATCACGAGTAGTCAGAATAGTTTACGGGTTATATAATTGACTACATTTGCAGTGAGCGCTAGAAAAAGACATGATATTTGGATGAAGATATATCCAACACACACACACACACACACAGTTGCTTATTTTGGATGCAATAATTATCTTTTTGTATTAGAGGATGTATTTCCAACATGTATGATCATGTAGAATTCTGCAGTGTTTGTTGTTGCAGTTTGCCAAACAGACAAAATGCATGTATTTGCAGTGATCAGTCACTGCAGCTTTCACTTTCTCTGTGTTTCAGATCAGGGTTCTTTTGAACTCATGTGACAGACTTGATATCTATATCTATAGGGAGGGAGAGGAGTCTTCTGCCTGAGCTAATAGAAACACTGGAAATGTGAACAAAAGAAAAGAACATGTGAAGAGAAAAGCAGATCTCTTCCTATTTTCTGCTCTTTACAGCCCCAGGTGTAATTATTCTCCCAAAGCCCCATAACTGCCCAAGGTCACCTATGTGTATAAGTGTGTGTGTTTCAAAACACTGTTGTTGGGATTCTCTGAAGCTATTACTGAAGTGTCACATCTCAGAGTACTAGTCACAGCAGTAGATCATTGTAGGCTTTCTTTTTCTGCACTCGATGATCAGACATCACGGACACCATGTGTCAGAGTGCAAGAAAGGAAAATGAGCAGTTCCTTATGTATCTCACACTAACATTGCTAATTAGGAAAAAGAAAAGAGAACAATGAAAGAGAAATAGAGGGGTCGTTTTAACTTCTCTCAAGGTATAATTAAAACCCCAGGACTCCTCATCATCGTACTTGCATGTGCAAAAGCATATTGTACAATGATGACGATCCCATCGCTTTTTGAAAGTGTAGTATGTTGAAAATGAATTATACAAAAGTTAGTTCTGACCAAGCAGTTGGATTGGAGAAGAGGCATTATATGAGTGCCGATATTGAGTACAACCACACTGGGATGTTTAACTATATATATCATGCCATTTCATAGGTGTTCTAATCAGAGGTGTCGTACCAATTCCACTTATGCACAACTGTAATATGAGCTACGCTGAGCTATTATGAGCTGATACACAGCTGTGATCGTATTAACCACTGTATGAAGTATGAATAACCAATCATAACTCACGACATAAGAACAGTATGTTAATGTGTAAATTACTAATAGCTTCAGAATTTCCATTTATAAAGTGTCTTTAGCATCAACTCATAAGTGATTTAATATTAGTTTTAACATTAACTTGGTGTCCTTTGCTATTATTTATTTATGTTATTTGTCGAATTTGTAAAAAAAATTTAATAAAACAATGGATGACGCCTCTGGTTCTAACAATTCTTTATTACACTAACTGTTAGTCACTAACTGTTGGTCACCAGCTAAACACAAGTTCTGCCAGGCGTGGAAGGATATGAGTTGATGCAGCCAAATACTGTAACTGATTAGAAAAAAAACTACGTACCTGAACTGTTGTATAAAAGTAATATCATATTCAAGGTAATGTTGTAGTGCCAGATATCAGCTATGATGCCTTAAGTACCTATTGGGCTGCATCCTATCCGAGAATACTTGGGGAATGAGGCAAAGTACACCCTAGACAAGGTGCCAGTCCATCGCGCGCACATGCATCGCGCGCGCACACACACACACACACACACACACACATGACAGGCAAATTACTCTGCATGACTTTGGACTGGGGGAGGAAACTGGAGTTCCCAGAGGAAACCCACCAAGGACGGGGAGAACATGCAAACTCCATGCACACAGACCTGAAGCCTGGAGGTGCGAGGCCACAGTGTCAACACCTACACCACCATGCCACCTCTCTGATATTGTATAATATCTCGCAGCAGAATATTGCCCATACACTTTACACAGCTGTCAATAAAATAAGGCAGAAGAGTGTTTTCAGTCATTTTCTGACCTATTCAGCTAAAATGTGCAAGGATTCTATTTGCTAGTGCACAATCAAAGTTGCCAAAAATTCACTGAAACATTGCTGCTACTTGACTATAAAAAATGAACACAAAGACACAATTGGGAACTATGGGCTACTTTAGTGGATTTTTAAATCTTTAAAAAAGATTTGATATTTTGTCATTTTGTGAAAGCTTCATGTGATGGACTCTGTTTTCATTTCTATATTTACATTTTCAGTTTTTTCTTTTCTTCTGTTTATCACATTCAGGTGTCTGTTTTGGTTACTCACTGTGTCTATTTAAAGCCCATTCTTTCAGGTTTCCTTTATCTCTCCTTTATATCTGTTGAGCTTCACCTCTCTGTCTCTGTTATGCTACAGTAAGTGCTGTTTTATCATACATTAGGATTAGCATTTAGTTCAAAGTTATGGCTTAGTCATAAATTTCTCATTCTCTGATGCTTTAATTTCACAATAATCGAGAAAGGTCTGCACTTGCATCCTGCCTCCTAATTCATGACACCTCGTAATTACAGTATCGTAATTAGTGAGCTGTGCAGGTCATGAAAACCAGATAGTTTATCCTGGCAGCAAGTGTTGCAAATTTTTAGGAAAGGTAAGGTAATGTGCTGATATTGACATTGCCTCGCTATCGGGACAGAAGTTGTTTTTCTGGTTACAAAACAAACAACAGACATTTGATTAATTGGGTCTACACTAAGTCCATGATAATGTTAAAGTGCAGAATCCCAATGCGCCACTGGATAACATATGTCAGGAATCCCCTAAAATGGTATCTCCAAAAATTTACCCCCCAAAATTCCTATAGTGGCATATGAGACTTGCACCAGTTTGTTTTGAATTGGCCACCAAATTAACAAATGATGAGAATCATCTTAAAATACCTGTACACGCAAGTGCATAAACCACTAGCCCAACAACATTTTTGTCAAGCAAACCGCCTATTAGAGAGACATAATGTTAATTATTTAGTTAGCTTTATTGTTAGAATTATTATTTTTTTATCACATTGTCTTGATAGTTTGCAACAACCAACTTTGCCTATTTCATTAATAATGATTTATCTTATTGAGGGTGCTTGATCTAGCACTACATGCACCCTTTCAGATATCTATCCTGATTCTTTATTCAGGAGTCTATCATTATGCTGAAATAGAAAAGAAATTGCCACAGACATGAAGTACAGGTAGGCTTCTGGGCTATTAAATGATTTTAGTCACTGTGACACTGCTGAGGCCTTACTGAGGATCAGGGCCCGTATTTATAAAGCTTCTTAAGCCTAAAAGTTGCTCCTAGTGACGAAATTCTAAGACAATTCTTAGAATTATGACATTTTCTTAGAATTTTCCCTTCAATTTAGGATTAAATCTTAGTTAAGATAAAAATGATTCACGAAACATCTTAGCCCTAAAAACAGCTCCTAAGGTAAAAAGTTAAGAGTAGAGAGGAGGAGTTTTAAGAGGCTTAAGAGTTTCTATAGCAGAGGACAAAATGGTCGAAAGATGAAATATTCTCTAAACACTAAACATAAAGCTAAAAGTAAACACTGTTTTTCTGTCCAATTTGGTTTTCTTGTTGTTTTACTTTTACAGGTCAGGCAAGTTGAATGTCCAATCAAGCACAGTAATATCATGGTCAACAAACCAGTTAGTGGTAGCTTTGGAACTGTGGGCAGGTTCAAGATGTGGGCAAGTTCCTGAAGGAACTCGACATCTCCATAAAGCTTGTCAGCAGTTGGAAGCATAAAGTGCTCTAAAATATCCTTTCAGACAGCTGCGTTGACCTTGGACTTAATAAAACATAGTGGAAACCCACCAGCAGATGACATGACACCCCAAATCATCACTGACTATGGAAACTTCACACTGGACTTTAAGCCAGATCCATGACTCTCCTCTCTTTCTCCAGACTCTTTAATCTGAAGGAGGCTTTTGGACCACTGAGCAATGGTCCAGTTGTCTTTAGTCCAGGTAATATGCTTCTGACATCGTCTCTGGTTCAGGAGTGGCTTGGTACAGTAAGTATGTGATGACTTCGATGTCATGTTCCTCAATTGTAATTTTTTAATGCATTACATCTACTAAAGAACAGACAGTTTCCATTAGGAAGTTATTGTTAGTATTTAATGGTTTGAAGTGGTATTTACCTACAATGGTTTTATTCTGTAAAATTGCCATCACTAATTAAACCATTGAAGACTTGGTTTATTACTTGGATATTAATTTTATGTTTTTATTTTACAGGCAAAAAAGGCAAAACAATGTTGCAATGAAATCAGTGTTTTTATTATTCAAATTCAGAGCAGGAATGAATAGAAAACTAAACATGGACATGGCCATTTTTAGCTTTCTATGCTGGAGGGCAAATATGGCTTTCTGTACTGAGAAAGCTGACAATTTTGACAATTCACTGAGAATTGTTCCCAAAAGTAGGCTGCAAACTATGCAACATGTATTAATAATAATAATAATAATAATAATAATAATAATAATATTGTTGTTGTTGTTTTTGTTGCTATAATAATTATAATAATAATAATAATGATGATGATTGTTATTGTTATTATTATTATTATTATTATTATCATCAATCCATTAGTTATACCACTTATCTTGTGTAGCATCACCAGGGGCCTGGAGCTTATCCCAGGAAATTTAGGGCACAAAGCAGGGTGCCACCCCATTGCAGGGCATAAGCATGCACGCTCACATACTTCTTCATACACTGCGAGTAATTTTAAGAACTAATAAGGCTACATGCATGTCTTTGGACTGTGGGAGGAAACTGGGGTAACCAGAGAAAACCCACCAAGTGCATGGAGAACTTGGGCACTGGCAGCATGTTGCAACAGTGCTAACCACTTAAGCCACCACCTTGTTTGCTTATTTATTTATTTATTTTAATTATTTAGACATTATTATTATTATTATTATTAATATTATTAACAGCCCAGAGTTGATTTTCACTCATGTATGTTTTTTTCACTGAAATAATTGCAAGGAAAAAAGGAAAAAAAGGCTTTGTGCTCAGTTTTCATTTGGTAGTAGCAGATTCAAGTTGTACTGTAATTACTGTCATGGAGGTTTGCACATATTAGGACCTTTTGCTTTTAACATTTGGTAGAATAACTGTTCCTGTTATCTGATCAGTGACGGGTGTCAAAGGTGTAGTTTTGTACAACCTTGCACTAGATCGATTGTTTAGGATAAGACTTCAAGCTGAACCAGAGCTGGCACAGATCTAATACAGAGTATCAGTTTTGGACCAATATCAGCACATCCTGTAACAAAAGGTGGGATTGTTCTTTTGGGGTTTTTTTTTATTGGAAATGGGTAAAGATGTAAGGATGTGAGTACACTACCAGTCAAAACTTTGGATGCACCTTCTAATTTCCTGATTCTTCCTGATTTTAATTTCTTTCAACATTGTAAAAGGTTGCAGAGGTAAGTTTTGGTCTGGTTTTCCTGGGATGGTCTTAATGAGAAGCAATTTCATTATAGTGCTTGATGGGTTTTTTTAAAGGCACTTGACAATAGAGTGACACCTCAGCATATGAATGCCCTGCTTTGCAAATTTTCACCATAAGAACTAAAATAATAGAAGAAATTTGCCTTGGCATAGGAAGCATTTTAAGCATACAAGTGACCAAGCTTTATTTTTTAGTGGGGAGGGGGGTGTAATGAGGTATCATCAATTGCGGATGTGTGTTGTTATAATCGCGATAAAATTTAATGATTTTGAGTGCATTGGGGACTGAGTGGGAGTCTTCGAATCCTGGTAATGCAGGGCACCCTTAGTGCCACTCCCAATCTTGGGGAAATAATTGTTTACGTGAGTCTTCAAAAGAGGACATGTGACTCCTGATAACTGAACGTGTTGAATATTTTTAATGTTGTATATGGATTTACAATAGTAATAATTTATTTGATGATATAATTCACGACTCTACTAATGTTCCTGTTATATTTGAAATGATAGTGTGGCATCATTTTCATGATTTGTTTCTTGATACTGTAAAGCTGCTTTAAGACAATGGCAATTGTTAAAAGCTCCACATAAATAAAATTGAGTTGAGCTAAATACATTCATTTTAATATTATCCTCTCTGGCTCAACCTCCTGGGCCCGTATTCACAAAGCTTCTTAAGCCTAAAAGCCTAGAAAATTCTTAGAATTATGACATTCCCCATTATTCCCCTTAAATTTAGGACTAAATCTTAGTTAAGATAAAAATGATTCACGAAACATCTTAGCCCTAAAAACAGCTCCTAAGGTAAAATTGTTAAGGGTAGAGAGGAGGACTTTTAAGAGGCTTAAGAGTTTTTATAGCAAAGGACTAAATGGTGGAAAGAAGAAATATTCTCCAAACATTAAACGTATCCTATTTGGTTTTCTAGTTCATTTCCTTCCTTTCATCTCTCTTGGATTGTTGGCTACAGTATATACCATGCAAAAGTGCAACTTAAATAGACTGTCCTGCAATCATGTAAATTAGTAAAAGCTGAGCTATTTTGTTCCCATCAATCTGAAATGGATTACAAGTAATAAAATCAGTATGGTAAATAAATGTAAGAACATTTGTCTGTTTGTAACATTTGTAACATGTAACATTTGGCTGTTTTAATTAACTTTAAGATATTTAACCTATAACAGAAATTTTGCATAAAATAGCCTGCTTTAATGATTATACAATTTCTTTCTATACAAACAACAAACATTATGATTTCACTATCTATTCTATTATCATATGTTCTATTTTCACAAAGAGCTCATTTACAAGACCTTTACAGATTTTTTATTTTTTTATCAACCAATCACAGTCCTTGAATTGCTGCGTCATCCCTAGCAACGGGGTCAACCACACCTCCTCACTAAGATAAAGATTTTTGTACTTTGCTTACTCAGAGTTGCTCTGAGAAGTTTTCTAAGTCACTTTTAGTCTTGGACTCCCAGCTAGGACTTTTTAAGTTACGATAGGAGCTCTGAGATAGTTCTAAGAAGCTTTGTGAATACTGGACCTAGAGTTCAATCAGACTTCTTAATAGACCAGTACATATCTATACTTTTTGAATAACAGTGTGCAATCATGGTCAAATTCCCATGAGTGTTTTAGTAGGAGTTGGTGATAGCAGATTTTATCCCCCTGATGTTTTTTTAAATCATATTTTCAGTATGAAAATAAAAAGTAAGACTTTTTTATGTATTAGAAAATGAAATATCTAATATACTGTACATATATGCCTTCTACTAAAAGTTCTGTTGTGAAGGTTTGGTCAAATTCTCATGAATTGTTTCAGATGACTTGCAGATAGAAGAAAAGTGTGACGAGAACAGACCCCGACACCACAGTGGATAACGATGGATAGTGATCCTTATGTATGGCCTGTGCTTCGCAGGCAGGTGACTCAAAATGGGAGGGCTGCTTCAGGGGAAGGTATCTGGCATAAAAACCTGTGCCAAAACAGAGGTGCGGATCTTGAACAATCTGCTGTGGTGACCCCTAATGGCAGCATCTAAAAGAAGAAGACAATTGATGTCATTTTTGTGTGCAGAGAAAATACCTACTGTGTGCTTCAATTGATAATAACATGTTTGAGAGTTTAAAAAATGTTAGATGGGGATCAATATCAGCAGTAACCTACTGGTATTGGACAAAAAAAGTGGTGCTGTGTAATTCTTTGAAGAACCAGTAAGTCATATAAAAAGTAAAATGGACAAATCGCAGAATTGCATCAGGATAAAGTACATTCATCATAAGACTGATTTTTGAAGGTTGCCCATCTAATTAATGTGGTCACTGCACAATCAGTAGTGATGTAAAACATGCAGACAATTTTCCTTAAGGAAAGAGCAAAATCTTGTCAGCCTTGTCTGAAGTCCATTCATTCATTTCAGGGGCCTGGAACCTATCCCAGGGAACTTGGACACAAGGCTGGGGACACCCTGGATGGGATCCTTGTCTGAAAAAGGTTATGTATTTTGTGTGTATGTGTGTGTGTGTGTGTGTGTGTGTGTGTGTGTGTGTTTGGCTGCACTCCCTATGGATAAAACAAGCTCTTCCATCACCCAATCTCTTCCTCCAAAAGACAAGTCACCTCTAACGAGTCAAGCCATGTTAGACAAGAGTAATTAGTCTCAACACGCACTGAAAGAAGGAGAGAATGAAAGTGAGAAAGAGAGAGAGAGAGAGAGGATGAGGGAGAGAGAGTAAGTATGTGAGGAGATGGTAAATATGTGCGATGCTTAAACAAAACTAGAGAGGCATAACAGACATGTATGAATGCTTTTAACACATTCAAACTAAAATTTACATTTGCGGCACACTGAGATGTGTGAAAAAGCAAGAATACACATTTAACAGTGTTTTCATTTAGGGATATAAAGCACAGCGTATTTGCTTTCCACAAAGGAGAAGAGAAAATAAAGAGAGATGAGAAGGACAGAAGAGGGTTATAGAATGTTCTATGCAGAATCATATGACCTCACTTCGCTTAGCTCAGCATACACACACATACACACACGCACACAGATACACAGCATGTGGTGCCTCTCAAAGACTGAATGCAAAATGCGCGGTGGCATGCTAATGAGATAAGTAAAAAAGATAAGAGACAGGTTTACTCAAAGGTTGCTTCTCCCTTAGGGCCAATAGAAATAGGAAGAAAATAGAGGGGAGAGGGGGGTGGTAGTAGTAGTAGTCAAAATTAACCTATTAAACTTATTAACTAAAATTTAAGTGCAGGATTGAAAGTTTAAGTGTGAAACATGGACCTACCTCCTAACTGCACATCCTATATTACATGCGCATACACGATGCACAAAATACTCCAGCACCTCCCATTATGAAAGTCTAATGTACCAGTTGACAAGTCGTCCATCAGCGTTGCATTCAGACACATCCCTGTGTTCCTTTCTAAACTCCATCAATCATTACGAATGAAATGAATGACGATAATCCCCAGGTTATTCCATCTGTTTTAAAACAAGGCCTTAATATGATTAGCATTTGGATCCAGCCGCCTCCCAGAATTAACAGTGACTAATGGCTCGAAATTCTTTCCCTATGTGAGCGTGTAACATTAGCATTTTCTTTTAATTCATTTACCAGACGCAATAATTCGCCGTGACTCATAAGTCTAAAGGCATCTTGGGCACAGCAGAAAATATGGCTGAGGAACGAACTCTTCATTTCACACACAGGAAATATGACTAGAGCAAAAACAAATCATTTGTCTGAGTGTCTGAAGAGAGTCTGGAGCTCGGTTGAAAAGATGAGCAATTTATGAGGAGCAGGACAGGAAAACTGACCAGTACTTTAAGAGTTCTGCAGCAGTCCTGAAGAGCTGCATAGGCCCTTAACCTCCTGAACTCAAAGAAACTCTGGATGCTTAAACACTTTCACCTCTCATTCTTATGATATAATATTGATTCCTAAATTGAACATTAAGTTAGGGTTTAAAAATTTAAAAGAGCATAGCAACATAATCTATCTATCTATACATGTAGTATAACTGTAAAATTGGCATGTTTTTATATTGAAGGAGGACAATCATTTTACTTACAAATTATTCAAGTCACGGAATAAATGTAAATTGATACTATAGAATAGAATTGATTTACACTTGTTTGTGTGATGAACGTTCTAATTAAATAATGACATTTGCATTACCTACATGGCATACTAGCATCAACATTTTGTTTACACATTTTCCTATATGATCAACAAGAAAGCATATACTGATATTTTTAATGAATGCTTTTATAGTGATAAATTAAAACAATAAGCAATAATTCTTACCACATCAGGAAATAATGAAGTGAATATATTAGCATCCTCTGAGCCAAATACAAAGCCATTAAAAATGGCCATGATTAAGTATTACATTTTTGACTCACTATGTTAGTCAAATTACTTGCAGTATTAATAAAGATTATTATGGCCCAAGCACTATGCCATCATAAAGTGCGAATGGCCCTCTTATTTTTGTAATCATTTTTTTTTCTCCTTTTTTTCAGTCATACAGGGTTCTTTGGGGGTCCTAACATGCTCAAAAATTATTAAAATTAGCACATAGGTTGGAATCTTCGACCATTAGGACACTAGAGCGGCCAGGGCCCAGTCGCTCTGGCGTCCTAATGGTCGAAGATTCCAATGGTCGAAGAGGCAAAGCCTTAAAAACGCCCCACAATAGTATTTGACATTGTTTTTAAACTTAGCCTACATCATACAAATTATGTTTGGTATTACTGTGATATTGTTAATTAAAATTATGATTTTCCAAAATGTTAGTTAAATATTATTATCATTAACGGCTTTTCATATACTGTGGGACTCAGAAGCTAGTAATGTACATAATGTATGTTTATCATTTGTGTTACTGGTTCATGAATACCTTTCTTAAAGGAAAGAGTTAGTTTTTTTTTTTTTTGGAACTAATCTCTTTCTCTATAGTTACTGAATAACAGATTGGCTTGTATTTTTTTCACAGTTGTTTCTTCAAAATGATATATTTTGCCCTGCCTTGTCCCAGCTTGCACCACCTGATCATGATAAAAATGCATTATTATTTATTTCCCATATTGACAGCTGCAACGAACTGGTACGGTCTGTGGATGTGATGTCATTCTGGTAGTGTGTACCTTTACAACCCTAATGTTGTAACAGGTTTATCCTCACAATATAGTTAAAGATGATGTTAATCCTTTGCTGTGAGATCCACAGTAAAATTTCCAGGATTCCACATAAACCCTATGTAAACACTGTACAGTGTTAAATCAACACTTGGAAATTTGCTGTGTATTATTAACAAGATTATTAATTATTGCTATATTCAAACAGGCAGCAGTTTAGCAGTTCATTGTGTCTTTAATGAGGTAAAGCTGAATACGGCTTCTAAAGCTGGAGTGGGAGAGGTGGTGCTTCATCTCAAGGGCATCTTTATAGCATCTATTGAGGCAATGTGATTTCAATATGTGACCAGGTGAAGACACTGCTCTCTGGGTTCTTTTTTTTCAGTCTTGCTCACATTTCACTCTGTCTGAGCCTGTGATTCATTCAGACAAACCAAGAGGCTTTGTGGACTGTGTGTGGCTGTGCGCAACCGTGTGTCTATGTGTTACGTGCACATGTGTAGCAGTATGTGGTGTGTCATGAATGTGTTTGTTTGTGTTGGCTGACCATTAATGATGAGCAGATGGTGGGGGCAAGCCAATGACCGGACAAGCTCTCAGAGCACGTGGGGGACATCTGCTGCATAGAAAAACACGCATGACAGTCATGGTCACTTCTCAAGCCATATCTGCTTTCCCTTCTTGTCCTTCACTGTCATATTACTGCACAAAAAAAACATCCTTCTGTCTATTATTTATACTATTATTTTATCCTCTAAACTATTCCATTCAGGAAAACGCTGCAGTCTACTCTTTAATAGACGTCTTCAAGCCCACATACAAAATCAACTTGAGTCCAATGTTTTTATTTTGGTAACCGAGAGTGTTTCTACAGAGCATGTTTCCTGTCAATATGCTGTAAAGTCATGCTTCTCAGACTGAGTGGTCAGGGGACAGGGAAGGATAGCCAAGCAGTCTTTTTTTTCTGTTGCATCTTTGGAGATCTTTTACAACAAGTAATTTAATTATTAAAAATTTTGCATAGAGACAAGCCTAATTGGCCACTTACATTTTTGATTTCAGCTTTAATTCAAACATGAATCATTGAAAATCATTTTAACACAACAAAACTGTTTGGGATTATCTAGGTGGCAAGAGTAGAAGAAGAATTATTTTGGTAAATAAATATCATTTTGAAAAAGTTCCTTAAATACATATGTGGAGTGCACTCATAAGCGGGTAATTCTTTTTTACACTGACGATGTTTATGTTTTGTTATGTTATGGTGTTTTACCTGATTAGTAGGCATTGTACAACAGTTAGTTCTGACCAAGTAATCTGATTAGAGGCTTTCCATGAGTGGTGATAATTGATGGTAACTGCACTAGGACTTTTATGTATAGCTCCACGTATAGTCACAGGTGTTAAAGTATATAATCGTTAATTACACTAACTGTCAGTCACAGCATGTGTGAAAGTAGGTCGGTACAGTCCGCCATTCTAATCAGAGAGCAGCAGCCTGCTGAAAACCCACATTCAAAGCCAGTCACAGACACACTTTTTAGCAAGAAAACAAATTTGATGATGTTATGTAATTTTAAACAACACTTTTGTACTTTTTCAAATTTTTCTACTTAATAATTAGCTTCTAAGCCATTTTGAATTGCTTCTGTGTTCTTTTATTTTACATCTGAGGTGAGCTACAAAGCTAACTAGCTTCTAAAACAGTCTGAATCACAAATCCTCTGTAACACATAATCAAGGGCGCTACTTGGTGTGTGAACAAGGGATTGTAGACGCTAGTTTGGATTCATGCTAGTTAGGATTTAACCCAAAACTCATTGTTATCGTAGGTGAAATTCTACAGTGGATTAATGGGAAATATAAAGAGAAACTTATGAGATTTACAGGACTGTCCACCAGCTCCATGTTTTCCTCAATTATTGGCTACATAGTACAGGTAAGAATTTCAAACTGCATTCACCCCTGTAAGTCACTCTAACTCTCAGTCGCCTGCTTTACCAGTTGTGGTTAGTTAGTTATATATATATATATATACAGTGGGTACGGAAAGTATTCAGACCCTCTTAAATTTTTTACTCTTTGTTATATTGCAGCCATTTGCTAAAATCATTTAAGTTGATTTTTTTTCCTCATTAATGTACACACAGCACCCCATATTGACAAAAAAAACACAATCATTTTGCAGATTTATTAACAAAGAAAAACTGAAATATTACATGGGCCTAAGTATTTAGACCTTTTGCTGTGACACTCATATATTTAACTCAGGTGCTGTCCATTTCTTTTGATCATCCTTGAGATGGTTCTACACCTTCATTTGAGTCCAGCTGTGTTTGATTATACTGATTGGACTT
>JAOVVB010000035.1:3647252-3663066 GCA_028570985.1 Heterobranchus longifilis | reverse complement strand
TATTCTCCTCACTCACTCACACACTCCATCTTTTTCTTTTTTTTAACAATTTGACTTAAAACTAATTTATGCAAAACTCTCTTTGGTGTGGGAAAATTTTTTTAGCCTTCTGAGGAAAACTGTAGGCAACACCAATCCCTCCCCATCTCTAGCCACACCCTCCCCCACCCGACGCAGCCATAGCGACTTGTACGTTGTCGGGGCAACCGGTGTAGAAGCTAGGCAACCTGGCCTACTTCGGTGCTCTGGGATTGTGGGGAAAGCAAAAAACTGGGCGTATTGTTGCGTAGTTGACGTGCACAAAGACAGCGCTGTTCCACAGATCCGATTCACGCGTAAGTCCGTCTGGTTTCACCGCGCATGCTTTTGTGCGTGCACACAACAGAGGAGCACGTTATGCGTCCGTGTAACCAGCGCGCTTAGCTGAATCTTGTTTTTGTCGCCGCTTTGAGTGCAGTGACGTGAATATAAGCCACGGTTCTTGTAAATTGTAAATGCTGCACTATGCCTCCTTCAGACACACACACACACACACAACATTCACTCACTGAAGTTACTACTGGTACATTCCGCAAAGCTCCAACCAAATACTGTATGCAACTTTCCTCTGCAGATTTGCCTACCCACACACCCTTTCTCTCTCCGTCTTTCTCTCTCACACACACACACACACACACACACATTGGTATTCCGCTGTAGGCAGGAGTAACTGGGTCAGGCTGTGCACAAATCTCATTACCCGTCAACGTGCCACCCTAATGCACCATGGGTACTGTAGTGGTGACCCAATACTTCAGACTAGACCTCAGGCAAAAGTGTAGACTCTTAACCGAGTTAAACTAAAGAAAGGTTCACCCGAGCACTCAGTACTTCTCCCTGTTTTAATGTTAATGCATGGTGTTGGGTTTCTCTCCAAGGAGGGGCCTTTGATGCTGTAAGCCGAGCTGATTCGCTCGTTTCTCCGAGGTGTGACGAGGTCGCTCTCGCTCCACTCTCTATGCGTGCTCGTCGGATTAGCAGGTGTCGTCTTTCACTTGACTGCATTAAATTGCCTTCACACCTGAGAACCTGCACTCCTTCCTGAGTTTTTTTTCTAAACCTCCACACACACACTTGTTTTTCCCATCACACTAAGATGACTCTTTGAAAATGCCGCTTTCGCTTTCCTTTGATAAAACACACCAATCTGGGGGGATCTGCCTCAGTGTGTGCTTTCAAGAAGCATGTCGGCTAACTTATCATGTGAACTTTAACATATGCGTTTGAAATCCTGCTTGTAACCGTAATAATGATTAATAAACAATAACAATCTTGAACTGAATCTCGCTGTGCGGCGAATCAGTTCAGCCTTTGCTAGGAGGTACCACTTTTCCAAGAAAGGAAACCAGGTCATGTCTCAAAGGTGCTAGGTCATGTTTGGTGCTAGTGCCAGTTCAGAACCGGTTCTAAAAACTGCCTTTGTTTTTTCATGGGGTAGAGAGTCACGTCATTACATCTCTGTATACGTCCAACAACAATGGTGAAGCTCAACATGGCTTCGCAAGCAGCTCTCCGGTCTTTGCGAGTTTACTTTGGGATCAAACCATTATAACTAGAAAACACTAGTAAGAAAGTTACTAGAAAACACAACACGTGACTACACTGCTCCGGTTTAAAGTTGGTGGTCACAAACACTTAGTTGGTCATGATAATCCCGAACCATCAAACAGAAAACCTGGTTCCATGGCGCCATGGTGTGGTGTGCTGTGTGTGTGCCTTGTGCCCAAAATCTCCTGGCATAGGCTCCAGGCCCCCGCGACCCTTTATACAGGATAAGCGGTAAAGAAGATCAATGAATAAATTCATTTTGCATAAACACAGGCACGTTTGAATGATACAGTATTTACAGTACCTGTAAGGTGTGAGATCTGTTTGTAAAGGGTTCAGTTCTTTCCCTGGGCGATTATTAAGTCTCGATGTACATTAAATAGTCATGTAATTTTTTTTCCATACTCCTGAAATATTCAACTTGATACATTCCGTTTAAAAGTCGCTCGCCTATCACATTTCTACAGAGTGCTCCATAAGCATTTATTAAAACCTACACCAAGAAGCAATTAATAATCTCAATACAGTATCAGTATCACTCATCATTCATCATTCCTGTCAAAGCCGCACAGAATATTTGCATTCTCAGTCTGATGGATCCTCTTCCACCACACACACACACACACACACACAAACACACAGTATCAGAGTAGCACTGATCTCCTTCCATGTCCCGTTTGGCGTAATGTGCCTGTTTGTTTTGGCGCTTTTATCTCGTCTCGGTGTGGACACACCTGTGTTGACACCTCTTTCATCTGCAATAGCCGAGCGCGCCATCAAACACTTATGATATATGACCATGTTATCTTTTTCGCCAAGTCTCCAGGGACAGAGAAGCTGCCAGATAATAGTTTTTTTTTCTTCGCTTCATTGTCCCCTATCCACACACTTGCATACACACACACACACACACACACAGACACACATACTTTTGTCTTTCGTGTAGAAAATTTTGATCCGTTTGTCTAGTCTTTCTTAAGACAGTGCTCAGTATGTGTTCCTAGAAAATCTGGGATTGAATTTATAATCCCTGTCTGTGTCAATTTTTTTTTTTTCAGATGTTCGAAGACAGATTAAAATGAACACACTCTCACACGTGCACATTGAGATTTTTTTTTTTTTTTTGGAAGGAGATAATGACAACCCAGGCTGTCAGTATACTGCTGAGATTGTTGTGAGGAAGATCATTTGCGACAACGAGTATTTGCTACCATGGTTCACAAATCGCACCAATTTGCAAGCATCAATTCACAACATGATGTTTAGTATCATCTTTTAACAAAGCCTGTTTGTTCTCCTGCATTTTTTTCTTGCATGTGTTAACAACACAGTTTGTTATATATTTTTTTAAAAAGTGCCTCCAAACCTGTAAAAATCACATCAGGTTTAAAAGCTACTCCTGCCATTTTCAGCATTATCGTAGTGCGGATCTTAGTTTCATCCACAATTTTATTTCCCCCTTAAAAGCAACCCGTGTGGCATGAGTAATTTCGCCACAACGAAAAAAAAAAGGGAGCACTAAATAAAAATGACACACTCCCTGTTTCTTTGCATACCCAGAG
This sequence comes from Heterobranchus longifilis, assembly GCA_028570985.1. Classification (NCBI taxonomy): domain Eukaryota; kingdom Metazoa; phylum Chordata; class Actinopteri; order Siluriformes; family Clariidae; genus Heterobranchus; species Heterobranchus longifilis. The sequence continues at coordinate 3,659,917 of JAOVVB010000035.1, read as the reverse complement.
CACCATTACAGTGATCGATGATACTGACCTTAATGAGACTCCAATCCGTCACATTATTGATACATGCATATGGCAGCTACATACACACACGCTCCTGCATATGAGCAACAGACAGCGATTTGATCTAATGACAGCTTTCGTAATCCCTTCCTTTTCCTCTCCGTCAACGTTCAATCAGTGTTCACCACAGTGTGTGTCTCCTGACAGACAAGCAGAGAGTGAGCAACTGTATATGTGTGAAGATAAATCCTCATGTGTGCTTTGTATGCTGTGTGTGTGGAGCACGATGGAGGAATTTATGCAGCCCGGTTCATGGAGATAATCATTGTGACGGCTTTGCCTTTTTTATATATATATATATATGTGTGTGTGTGTGTGTGTGTGTGGGAGGTGATAAATCTTAGGTCACAGAGTTCAAACCAACAAGGTCAAATGTTAAAGTGGGGCGTGCACACAGACACACAGGGGTGTCATTGTTTTTAAAATGGAACACATTTTAAAGAGCAGAACTAAATGCTTTTAGGAATGTTATTAGTGCTGCTAAGGATAGGGATTTTTTTTTCTACATTTAATTCGAATTTAATATTGTCAGAAAAAAGGTACAGTGCTCATTACAGTGAGATGATTATTAAAGAGCTGAAGCCTAAACTTCAGATTAAACACAGAGGGCGTTGTGATCTTGCATGACGATGCACGTCCACACACTTTTGCCCACACTGCAAAAACTTTATTTTGAGATGTTAAAGCATCCTCCCTGTAGTCATGATCTTGCTCCAACAGACTTTCACCTGTTTGGTCCCCTGAATTCAGCCCTACAAGGATGAAGATTAGCTTCTGATAAAGAAATGAGGACAACGGATGCCAAAAAATGATATTTGTCTTTTCTAAAAGTTCTACAGCCGGATGGGAATTTTTGACTAGTAGTATTAGGCACACAGTGAATGAATCTGTTCTTGAAGTTGATGTGCTGGATGTGGGGTAAAATGGGCAAGTGTAAAGCAAATCTAAGAGACTTTGAAAATGGTGAATTGACTGTGTCAGTAAATGTTAATCCTGGGTACAAGAAATGCACATTTACTATGAATACAAACCCATTTATATGTTTTCCCAGCCTTGTTCCAATAACCTCAGGCACATAGAATCACGCTATCCCAGGTATTGTAAGGTTGAAACACAGCTTTATAGTTTTTTTTAAAGAGGTCCTATTATGCTTTTTCAAATATGATCTTTCATGCAGTGTGTCATGTAGCTGTATGTGAACCTAAACTATCTGCACTATCTGTGATGCTGACAGTGCACGATAAATGAAGTTTTTGTCTATTAAAAAAAGAGTCGCCTCACATTCGCCTAAACGAGTCGTTAGCAAATCTATTTTTACTCTGTTACGGATCCACGTTACTCCGTAACATATTTGAATAATGTCCGCCCACATTCTACGTTGCGAACAACTTGTCCACCATCTTACAATTAACGTTACCACACTCTTGTTAATGTGACCGAGCATTCATGCCGGGTTCGCTTAAACACTTTGTAATATAAAAAAACAATAAAAACGAGAGCACACGAAATCCTTTTTAACTGTTTATTCTCCACCATTCACCAAAACTGAACTTAACACTCACTGCTTAACACTAACTGACCTGCCTTCAAAGGAACAGCCGGTGTTATGCTCTAAAATGCCCCCCTGCCACGGATTGCTCCCCCTACATAATCTCTTTCAAATATTATATTAGAACATAAATTCATAGGTTTATGGTTTACAAATTACACGAAACAAATTTGATTATAAGATAAAGAATATAAAAAAACATGTTGTATAGGGGAAAAATATATAAATTATATAGTTTTTTCATATACAACATGTATATTTTATATTGCTTATTTTAGAATAAAAATCGTTTCTTGTAATTTTTCATCATAAACAATAATTATTTAGTGTAATTTGTGATTATTAAAAGTGTTAGTTTTGTATTACATGCAAACCCCTGCAAAATAAATGTGCCATAAAATAAACATTATATGAGAATTTGTATTAATGGTCTCGACAGCTGTCAAGTGCCTAGGGTTTATTATAATAACACCGACACAAAGATAAAATAGTAGCAACCTTTAAAATGGCATAATAGGGGCACTTTAAAGCAAAAAAGCTGTGTTGGTAAATAGCAGAGGTCCTTTCTGCAGGGCAGTGGCCGCCCAGAACTGGAGTGTGACACCCCTGTGTTAGTTCAGCAAATGAACGTTACGACAGCGTTTATATTAACTGACCACCCAGTGTTTTAATAAAGCTCCTGTAGGCTGTGCACATTTCTGGGACTGAATCAAACCATCACTGTTTCTTCCTCCTCTCGGCTAAATCTAATTATAGCACAGCCAGAAAAGTTCACTACAAGAAGATGAGTGTAATAATGGTCCTGTATGTCTGTGTGTGTGTGTGTGTGTGTGTGTGTGTGTGTGTTTGTGTGTGTGTGTGTGTGTGTGTGTGTGTGTGTGTGAGTGTGAGAGAGAGAGAGAGAGAGAGAGAGCGCGCGAGCACGCACGCACGCCGCACGCATGTGTAATAGAGTCGTTTAACAATTTGAATTTAATCAGGTGTGATGTGCACCATGTTCTTTGGATCTAAATTAAAATCTGCACAAATGAGGGGTGAGGTGAGAGAGGAGAAGACGAGGAAAAGAGGTGATACCTGGGGAATGTCTATTCTCTCTCTCTCTCTGTCTCTGTCTCTCTCTCTGTGCATTGCTTGTAAGCATCTAGCATTGAAATGCACTATGAGTCGAGCAGATAAATATGTACTGTTGTTAGCTGCCATTTTGAATCAAAGGCCTTACTAATTCCCATTAAAAGAGAAGTATATGAATGCGGTATCAGCGGATGCCATTACTGAACACACACTTTGGCATCTAATCAATGACTAGCAGCTCGTTAAGGGGTTTACACATTGTGTTGTTTTTTTCAAAAGAGATAATGAGTCTCTTTATGACCCGCTGTTTTCTGATGTTCACTTTTATACCTTAATGTGCACTTCCCCGTCACTATTGAACTGAAGAGTGCACCGGAGGGAATGGTTATGTCTATGTGTGTGTGTGTTGTGTGAAGTTCACACTTAGATTGCCATGCACTCCAAGGGACAGCTTGAAAAATGGGGACCATTAGAGGAAACTGACCTTTACATAGCTTGCAAAACGTAAGAGCCGTTACAGACAGGCAGTGCGCTGGTCAGCCCTGTGCAGTGCAGAGCGAGGCCATAACCTGGCTCATCATGGTCTACAGAGGTACATTTTAAAGTGATGAAGCCTGCACAAAGCTTTCGGCAACCATTTCCAAGGTCATTCCAAGCTGAGGTACTGAAACAATTACTTTCGAAGGGCTAGTCTAAATTAAACGGGTCAACACTTGGACACTGAATGAGCAGCAGGGAACTTATGCCATGTTTAACACGAGGTCACGGTTTATAATTCCCTACCTCTAGCAAAAAAAGAAAAAACATGGTCAAGATAACCAATTCTGAAGCAAACATAGCATAAATGTCTTACCTTTAAATTAATTATAATGTATATTAGAGATGCGGACATTTAATTCACTTACATATTGTGATTCTTTTGTGTGGCAATTCATGTATCACCACACTAACTCAAATGTTGTTGGGTTTTTTTAATAAAAATTTTTTTTGCATTTGAGGTGGTAAAATGTTGCCGTTTCTCTGTAATTCTGCAGGTGGTGCACTCTAAACTATCCACATATTGGCAATCAGCACAAAACTTGTGAAAGTTTAAAAGACTTAATATCCAATCCGGATATTTAAAAAAATAATGATACAGAATCTGCACCGAGGTATCGTGATAATATTGTATCAGGTGGTCCTTTGTGATTCATGTCCCTACTGTATAAGCTAAAATTTGCTTTAGATTAATCACCCGACATATTGGCTTGTCAAATCTAAAACACTGATGGTACCATGTGATGTTTAATTATAAAACACATATCACAGCTCACTAGGAAAAAAAAGTGTCATATTTCTCCACTCCCTTTGACAAATGCGTCAAGGACAGGAATTACATAATTCTGAGTGGCAAATAACCACTTAGGAGGTAAATCAAATGCAGCGTTTATTATTCACTGTTAGTACCAGCTTTATCTTGTTCAGGAATGCAATGGATCCAGAGCGTATCCTGGGAACACTGGGTGTGAGAAAGGGAATAAGTTCAACAACAACAACAACATTATTTTAAGTCAGGTTTAACGACATATAATACTAAAAGTTGACAATCAATAATAGTAAAGTTTTAGCTGTAGTGAAGGAAGTCCAAAAGTATGTGGACATCTGACCATCACAGCCATATGTAGTCTTTTCCCACAAAGTTGGAAGCACACAATTGGATACAGGATGTCTCTGTATGCTGTATTGAGATGCAAACCATAGTTGGATTGTGGATTCGATTCAATTAGATTTTTTTCGCTTTGCGATTTTCGAGTCAAATCAATTCAGTAGCACTAACATTTATTGTCTGATTTGTTTGAAGCAGCTATATTACAGGTTTTTAAGCATGAAAAACTAATAAGCATAACTAATATACATTGCACTGCTGTGGATTTGGAGGTAGGTGGCGGCCTGGATTCCAGCCTACCACCTTTAAACTCAATAGTAGAAGAAGAAGCGATAATCATATTAGTGGAAGATTGAAGTGGTTTCTAGTTTCTACGGTATATTTTTTTAAAGGTCTTTGTCAATTTTTAAGGCATTTAACATTTGGAAGTTTAAATAAATTTAATTGTGTGAATCAATTCTGATTCGAAAACTGATTCCTCGATCAACAAGAGACAGATTAAATTGCACAGTTCCAATGCTTTAGCATTTAGTTTAACTTTACTGGAAATAAGAGGACAAAAATATTCCAGTATGAAAATGCCCCTGTGCATAAAGCGAGCACCATGTAGGCAAAGAGTTAGCAAATTATGAACAAAAGGACTCAAGTGTTCTGTACAGCGCCCTGCCCATCATCACCACCAAACAGCTCTGGAATGAACTGGAACGCTGAACACACCAAAACCTCTTTATCCAACATCAGTGCCTGAACTGACTAATTCTCCTGTGGTGGAATGAGCACAAATCCCCACAGCAAGCCAAGCTTTCTCAGAAGAGTGGAGGCAGTGGGGGACTTACATCAGGAATGGGATGTTGCATATTCAGCAATATGATGTAACATGTTTTCTCACTCGGTATGACAGTTCTACTGGACAGACGTTTTTTTTTTTTTCCGCCATGGCTGTCTTCAATCTTCCAGAGCTTTCTCAAGACCTTATGAGCAAAACAATTATAAACAGTTAAACAGAACAAAAATGTAACTGGACTAACATGAAATGTTATTATCTGTAACAAGTGTAGAAAGTGACACGATTTTAATATAAAACATAATGCACCGTAATAACATATTTTTATCCTATGTTAGCCTAATGATCTGAGACACCATAGCGCTGCAGCTCTAGGATTATGTTGCTTTGCAAAACCATATTAAAGAAATAAACTAGATCACAGCATCACAGTACGCCATTACCGTTTGCTCTTCCCGTATCTGTTTCCATTTTCATTTTGCCAGGTTGTAGAGTTCAGGTTATTAGTTTTGGGCTATTAAACTTGAATCAGCTTAACAGCAAATAGACAACTTTCGCGTCCGTGCCTCATGAACGGAAAAACCACATGATTTAAAACATACTAGCTTATGCTCCAATCACTTTATAAATATAATAAAATTGTGAAAATATGGCAGATTTAAGAGCTTTATATCTTTATACCGAGGCCCGGGGCAGCATTCTGAAGTGTTTTAAGCTTTGAAGAGATAAAGAAAGCGAGAGCTGATTGTCACACTGAGATGAGCAGCCTTAGTGTTTCTTCATCAGCTATTCTCATCAGCAGGCAGCGAAGATCTACTCATCAAATCACTTAACAAATCAGCCCTCCCTGTAATGTGTGTATGCATGTGTATGTGTGCGTGTGTCCTCATTCGAGCACTGGTTGAAGCAAAGGTCGTTCAGTTGTGTTCATAATTCTCCTGTTAGTTGTGATTCTTCTAGATGCGGATTGTAAACAGTTTACTCTGAAGTGGCAAATGCTCAACATTTCAGCAGTTCTGCTTTAAAATCTGCATCATAAGTAGCTTTCCCAAACAATATCTAACTAAATGAATCACGCAAACCCCCACCCCATCTTTTTTTTTTCCCCCACTTCTTTAACCCACATCTAACAACATTGTGCTCGTGCCTAATCTAGAGCCATTCTGCACCATACGAAAGCAGGTTTTTGGTTGGGAGATATTAGGCCCAGGAAAATGTGAACGGCTGGTATCTGGGGCTTGCAGGTCGCCTTCTTAGCTAACTTACAACATTATTCGACCATTCAGTAATACCACAGTGCTGCTGCATTTTTAAATCCTGAGGTGTTGATATAGTTTCTGTTAAATCTCTGACAGTAAAACTGACTGCAAGGCAAATCACTGCTTCATAATAAGCCCATTAAGTTATGTGACGCAATACACAAATATTAGAAACCAACGTATGTAAATTCTTCCTGCATACATATTCTGTCTAGAGCAAGGATTTGCATAGCTGTGACATCAATAGGGACAAGTAGCACATGTGTGTGAGACAGACACAGGAAACATTCGTTAAGACATTTTCATCACTGGGATCAGAAGCCCAACAGTTCACACAGTCAGGTCAAGGCGGGAATATAGCGCCGTCCTTGTACATCAGCTTTCTCTATGAAAGGAACATCTGTGTGAAAAGGGAGAACCTCCCTATCATGGAATGGGGAGCTGACATTGAGATAGTCTGTTGATGTGTTCGACACGCCATGGCATTTAACCAACAGTAAGCTGTTAGTTAGCAGCTAAAACATTGGCATCTTATGTAAAGTAGATCAAATGTGCATGCCTCATTAAATTAATGCTAAAGCTGTAGTGCAGTGAGAACAATGAACTGTAAAATGGGTGATTGTGATTCAACAGCAGTGCCCGGCTTTTATTTTTTTAATCGCAAGTGTTTCGGAATGCAGTTGACAGAACTGAGCTGATTTTAGCATTAAGAGATACAGTACAATGTTACAAGAATTCAGCTTGGTATGTGATGGTTCAGGTCACTAGAGCTAGAAATAGGAGCCAACCATAGTGGGTGAAGGCGGGACTTCACAGCTCAGTGAAGACACTTAAGGAGACACTAAGCTCCAAGCAGAGCAGTGCATTTGACAATTGATATAAATGTACATGGATAGCACTTTAACACTTAGTTTACCTGCCCTTGTTGTTTTGAAAGCAATAATATTTGTGGAATTTTGGATGCTTTTGGTGCATTTCAGACTAGACTTTGATGCTGTTGTGGGAAACGCCACGCCCTTCTGATAGCGGAAATCCGTGCACCGCTTGAAAGCAAAACACTGACATGCCAAAGTGTAAATAAATGTTTATTTTTTTTCCTTTGTATTAGGAAATCCCACAATTCAATACCTGAAGCAATGGATATGCAAGCTGTTACTTAAAAATGTTTAAAAACATCTTGTTAGTGGAACCGCCCCCTCCCTCTCTCTCTCTGTCTCTTCCTCTCTCTCCCCTCCTCCTCTTCACCTGTCCTGACTGCAGGTGCATATAAAACCAGCCCTTATTAAGCTGCTAAACCATGTAATTAAGTTCAGGTCCATTCTGTCTGTTTATTTTCACCTCATTCAGAGCATTTGCTTATCAAGCAGGGGGATCAGCATGCCAATAAATAGTGGTGTGTCCATCTCAGTGCGCGTGTGTCTGTGTGTCTGCGTGTGACTCCAGGAAGACAGACGTTAGTGCAGAGGGCGACTCATGGTTATCTCTATGGGAACAGAACCCACACAGCCATACACACACACAACTCTACCCATGAAAAGGGTGAGACTCAGCTGCAGGCCAAATAGTTGCTGCCATCAAATTAAACTCACCACTCGACCGACACACATACACACACACTTTCTAGACGCTTTCTGGGTAACAGAGCCACCAGGGGCCATGGATATCATGGAACATCAGACCCATTTGCTTTATGAATCTCCAGCGTGTAAAAATAGACCCAGAGGCGATGGAAATGACAGGAGTTTTTCGTTCATCAGAGGCAGCCCAGTGAAAATAACAGTTTACAGAAATCACTCTGGTCCAGTAGCGTGGAAAGAGAACACATATTCACAATCCAGTAAACACAATCCCCGAATCATCGCCTGCAGCAAATCTTTATCTAATAATCACTAATGAGCACTCATTGCTTGGAGTGGCACATTACACTAACCGATTTTTGGAGCCTAGTTTATTATTCTTAAAGGTCTTCATATAATAACTGTTGATTAATCTGAGTGGTGTTTTTTTTTTCCAACATGTGTTTTTAATTAGCTGACTAATTAGCACATGCACGTGTGATCATGCACGTTAAAACAAAAAAACTCACGCAATTGAGAGAGCGTAGAGCTTAGTCGTAATAAGAATAAAAAGCAGAGGTTGGAAAAGAGCTAAAGAACTCAGAAGGTGACAAAAACTGTAAAATGAACTCCATTAGGGCTGCATGATCAATCGAAAATAAATCACAATCTCGGTTTATCTCATTTCTGAATGGTGGTGATTCACTTACATGTACTGTATTTCCCTTTATTTATGTGTTTGCTTATTTACTTGACAACGATCCCAGATGCGTTCATTGTAAATAAATTGTACACAGTACAAAACAAAATACTTAATTCACCAATCAGGCCAGAGATTAGCGAATGCTTCAGTCATACAGCTGTCGTCTTTCTTCCTCATTTATGGTGTCCTGCTGTGTTGATTCTAGCTGTGAGACAGAGACTCATTCTGATTTCTAATTGCAGATCGAAACATAGAAATATACTAGAAGTTTGATAAGATTGAGCAATAGCACCTTTGACAACATATTCTATACAGTTTTAGAATTTACAGTAAGTTTAAAATACCTAATAAACACTAACATTTACTTTATCCTAATAAAAATAATAACGATATAACTAACACATGTGATGATGAAGTTGTTGCAGTCTGTAGCTGTAGAGTCTAAAAAGTGCAGCTGATATTTATTAGTTATTTTTATTTATTGTTAACATTCTAGTTATGTTCAACAGTCTTTATGTTATTCACTTCTACAATGTATATTGTTTCTACAATTAGGAAAAGTGACTTTTCTGTTACAAGAGATGAAAGTCTTGTGTAGACAGCATGTTTTTACATTTTTTTTAATAAAAAAAATGTTTTGGTTGAAAAATAAGCATCATGTGAGAGAATCATAATCTCATTTTCCATAAAGAAAAATCATGATTTACCTTTTAGCAGAAATCATGCAGTCCTACTATCTCTATTAAACCCCATGCAAAAAAGTAGTTTTGGTTTTTGACCCTAAGAAATTGTATTTTTGACATTAACAAATGGTACATATATATACCAGACTACTATATATACACACCATACTACATACTCTACCTGAGCTAATGCTAACTAACAACTAAATTTAATAGCTAGACTGTTAAGCTATTGCTAACCAGCAACTACAGTTAACAGATAAATAATCAGTAAAGCTAATCAGCAACTATTATCAACAGCTAAATACTGTTAAGCTAATGCTAACCAACAACTAAAGTTAACAGCTAAATAGACTGATAATTAATGCTAACTGGCAACTATTATCAACAGCTATATTGACAAGATAATGCTAACAACAACTTAAAATAAGTGCTAAATAGACTGTTAAGCGCTAACCAATAGCTATAGCAGCTAAATACTGATAAGATAATGTTAACCAACAAACCATAATTAACAGCTAACCACTAACCTAATGCTAACCATTATGCTAACCACCAAGCGTAACAGCTAAATAGATCGTTAAGGTAATGCTAACCAGCAGCTATTATCAACTGCTAGTGTTAAGCTAATGCTAATAACAACTTTAATTAACAGCTAAATAGATTGTTTGGCTAATGTTAACTAACAGCTATAATTAACAGCTAAATTGATTAAGCTAATGCTAATGGTTGGCATTTTTCCTCAAGACTTGAAAAGCACAAATGAGGACGAACTCAATTAGCAAGATAGATTACTTAAGAATTAGCTTGTTGAGGATTAAATAGCTTTTGTCACAGTAACATATAGCTAAAACATGTTTTCCAAAAGTAAACATTTTTACTGTGAAATATTTTTTCTTCAACAATATTTTTGGCCTAACAAATTTTAGGTCACAGTAACTGTGAAAACACTGAAGTCCCTCAGCAGTCTGAGGAAACTGGATAAAAGGGGAGTTTGACTGACATGTAGTCCCATGCAGTTAGTAATTCTCACCGCAGATAACACAAACTACACTGCTACAAAGCATTGCATGTGAACGTGGTCTGTTTGTACAGTGAACTGTAGAAGCACAGTGTTTGTATAAATGTGTGTATGCGCTTGTGAAGACAAAGAACAGGAGAAGACATCATTTATGTCCTGTGCCCCGCTGCGTTCTTTTGAAAAAGCATCCCTCCGGTGGTGGCATGTGCTCTGTAGAGAAAACTGAGAGACTGATCAATGTAAATAGCTACTGGTCAATAATCAGCTCCACATCCAACGGCAGAGCAGCACACTAATTCATCCTCATACTCCAATGAGTCCTAATAATGAGGCATAGCATTCGGAGAGCGGAAGATGCAAAAGCAGGAGCCGAGTCAATACACGCATTCAACAAATGATGCACACTCCCACTCCATCTCTCCCACCGCTAAGTGTGTAATTGTTTCTCCTTTAATAGCAGCATAATGAGCGAATGCACAGCCATTTATTTGTTCTTTGTGTATTTCTAATGCGATTCCCTCTGGTGATGTAGCCTAGTCTCTATCCTACACAACCCCCCACCCCTTCTTTCTTTGCATCTTTTTCTTTCTGTGTCTCGTACCACTTCTGTTTCTTTGTCTCTTCTTCCCTGGTTGAGCACACCTGGATGCCTGCAGGTGTAAGCCTCAGCATAAATGATGCACGAGAATGTTAGGCTACCAGATATCCTTTCCTTTCTTCCTCTCTCTACTCTCTCACTGTCTCCCTCTCTCTCTTCTTTCCACCTTCCTAGTCACTTTCTAGCTCTATGTTCTCTCTTCTCAAATGAAATCACAATTCCCCCATGGTCTAGTGAGAATGTCAGTTTGTTGTATGCTTGTGTATCTTCTTTGATGCTTGCTGTATCATACCACCCCCCCCTGTCTTTTTCTTTACTCAGTGAGCTTCATGGACTGTGGCAGAGGTTCCAGTCTGCACTTTGACAGTGGCTACCCGGCAGATTTTCGGATAGGACAAGATGGCACGGTGTACGCTGCACAAACCCTGCGCATGTCAGATAGAAAGACATGGAGCCTAGAGATCAGTGCAAAAGATAAGAAGACACAGGAGGTGTGGCTAACTTATGTGACCTTAGCACTACCAGACACACCTAAGCAGGTAAGCTTGTATTACCTTTTTCCATTCTGTCTCAGTCATAAGAGAGCCTCTCTTATCACCAGCCACCCTTACTATGAAAAATAGATTAATAGATAAACCCACCGGTCACTTCATTAGGTACACCTGTTTAACTGCTTGCTAATGCAAGTATCTAATCAGCCAATCACTTGGCAGCAACTCAGTGCCTTTAAGCATGCAGACATGGTCAAGACAATATTCAGAAGTTCAAACCGAGCTTCAAAATGGGGAAGAAACCTGACGTAAGTGACGTTGAACATGGCATGGTTATTGGTGCCACACGCTGGTTTGAGTATTTTCAAAACTGCTAATCTACTGGGTTTTTCATGCATGACCATCCCTAAGGTTTACAGAGAGTGGTCTTAAAAAGTATAATATCCAGTGAGACCCATTTCTCTGGGCAGAATGCCTTGTTGGTAAGATTCGAGGAGAATGGCCAGACTGGTTCGTGGTGATATAAAAACAAGAGTTAAGTAAATCACATTTCATTACAGACAAGGTAATGCTAAAGAGCATCTCTGAATGCACAACACATGAAACCTTGAAACAGATGGTCTACAGCAACAGAAGACCAACAGTTCAGGATTGTGTTGGCGTAATGGTATGGCCGATATTTTCTTGGCATTGTTTGTGCCCCTTAGTACCAATCGAGCATTGTTTAAATGCCACAGTCTACCTGAGGATTGGTGCTCCATCTCTTTATGGCCACAGGGTAGTGAGTCATGTCACAGAGCTAAAATCATCTGAAACTGGTTCACTGAACATGACAATGATTAATTGTACTCGCAGCCTCCAGAGTCACCAGATCTCAATCCAAATCTGCAACAACTGCATAATGTGATCATATAAATCTGGAGCAAAATCTCAAAATTTCTAGCTCCTTGTTGAATTTATGCCACAAAGAATTGAGGCAGTTCTGAAGGCAACATCAGTCTAACTCAGTACTGTACTAGCAAGATGTACCTAATGAAGTGGCCTGGAAGTTTATATAATGCATATATAGATATCCCAAGAGTCTAAGTCTAAATTAATATCCATTCTTCTTAAAAGAAGAGAAATGTATAGTTTGAGCTAAATCTACCATTTGGTATTAAAGTTTAGTCTTTATTTGTCACATATACATTACAGCACAGTGAAATTCCTTCTTCGCATATCCCAGCGTAACTGGGGTCAGAGCGC
>JAOVVB010000035.1:3630493-3645055 GCA_028570985.1 Heterobranchus longifilis | reverse complement strand
ATTCAGTCTTCCCAGCCTGGTGCAGGTCTACAATTTTGTTTCTGGTGTCCTTTGACAGCTCTTTGGTCTTGGCCATAATGGAGTTTGGAGTGTGACTGTTTGAGGTTGTGGACAGGTGTCTTTTATACTGATAACAAGTTCAAACAGATAATTAATACAGGTAACGAAAGGAGGACAGAGGAGCCTCTTAAAAAAGAAGTTACAGCTCTGTGAGAGCCAGAAATCTTGCTTGTTTGTAGGTGACCAAATATTTATTTTACAGAAGAATTTACCAATTAATTCATTAAAAATCTTACAATGTGATTTTCTGGATTTTTCCCCCCTTATTTTGTCTCTCATAGTTGAGAGACAAATATACCTATGATGAAAATTACAGGCCTCTCATCTTTTTAAGTGTGTTGCACAATTGGTGGCTGACTAAATACTTTTTTGCCCCACTGTATACAAATGCTCACACACTTAGAGTATACACACGACACAGTCTCACACACAGACGTATCCTTTTGTACACACCCAGCATGCCGATACATGCACATACGCCGTAGGATTTATGTCAGTAGCCTGACTCAGTCATATTTATGGCCACATTAAAGAGAGTAGAATTAATGCTGTAAATATTTAGGTCCACAGACAGAAGAGATAAATGTCCTGCAGTATGTGTATGTGTGTGTGTGTGGTAGCAAAGTAAGAGAGAGAGAGAGCACAGAAAACAGAGAGTGCAGCACCCAGGGGTGTGTGTGAGGATCTAACCCGAGATGTTCGTGTTCACAGGTGCCTGAGATCATGTTTCCATGGCGCAGCGTTGTTGTTGGCGGCGACGGGAGTTTGAGCCGCGTGAAGAGAGACTGGGTCATTCCTCCCATCAATGTCCCTGAAAACTCCCGAGGACAGTTCCCAGAGGATCTTGTCAAAGTCAGTGCACACACAGACACACACACACACACACACACATACACACACACACACAGTGAAACACACAGGCATCCACATGAATCCCTGCAGAAACAATAGAAAGCGTTTATGAATTGGATTTAGTATTTATTGTTATTATCCATGGGTTACTTCTTTCTGTTATTACTATCTGGATTTCTGAACTGCTAATATGTACAACATTTAGACTTTGTTAAATGTTGGCATTTTTTAATGATACTCACGATACCTGATATTGTCTCAAGTAGTGTGTATTTAGATTATGTTCTATAACATAGGCCTTTTTGAAAAAGGCTCTGCAGTATACACAGCATAGACAAAAGTATTTGGACACTTTACCAAGACATCCACACAGTATGTGGATCTTATTCACATTGTTGCCACTCACAACTTAGAAGCTCACAACTGTAAATATGTCTCTATGTGCTCTAGCAATAAGGAGACTAAGTGACCCAAACCGGTTCCAGCATGACAGTTCCCCTGCGTGTGTGTGTGTGTGTGTATATTACCACCTTTATGGAAATGAGCATGATTTCTATTTCAGATCCGTTCGGACAGAGATAAGATTAACACGCTGCGCTACAGTGTGACAGGACCAGGAGCTGATCAGACTCCTACCGGCCTCTTCATCATCGACCCCATCTCAGGGCAGCTGTCGGTCACTAAGCCTCTAGACCGAGAGCAGATCTCCAACTTCCATGTAAGTGTGTGTGTTTTTTGCAAATCTGCTGCTTGTGGCAAAAGATTCCTTTTTGGTTGTTGTGATTAAGGCCAGGATTGTATTTGTGTATAGTCCCACGAGGGGCGTTTATCTGTTTTTGAGAGCTTGCTTTCTATGTATGGTATGTGTATGGTCTCATCCCACAATTCTGCATTCCATTGAGAAGACACAAATACTCCTCTTAAACTGTTTATCTTGGGTTACCATGGCAATGCAATAATGCAACTTTGGACCTTGGTTTAATTCACTCTTAGAGGAAAAAGGGGAGTAGACAGATTTTTTATAGCTTAGAAAAAAAAGCTTATCCTAACAAAGACACACACACACACATATTCAGCATGTCATCACGAGGACAGTGCATATACACTTTCCCCCACATTACGAGCCATAAGCTCCGCCTGCCCTTAGCATTAACATTTATCTGTCACTATATGCAACGTCGATTTTTCTATCTAGAGCACTGTAAAGAGCAGGGGTAAAGGAAATAACAGATATATCTTTGCCTTCATGGGGTTTTTGTTTTTATATACAGTAAGCTGCTCCAATAGCAGCTTAATCCTGACAAATAATTCTTCAAGAGAATTATTGCACACTACATTTATAGTGCATTATGGGTAATAACAATTCACAACCCACTTAGAATTTGGACAACACGACGAAATGGCTGCACGTCAAATAGTGCACTAAAGGGAACCGATTCAGACACACCAGTTGTCTTTTGTCTACTGGCTCCAGAAGCTAATCAGAGCAAACGTGGGGGCAGAAACATTTGTAATTGGTTAAGTGCTGCTCCTAATGAAAATGGACAGGAAGCAGGGCTTGCCACGTCTTCAGTTAAAAATAAATAGCCTTGTTCTAGCACTGTTTTTGGAAATTAACCGAAGCCAGTTAGCTTTAATGTTTAATGAAACGTCTCCTGCTATTTAATTCATCTGCAAATATTTTATTTAATGTGTTTAATTTAACGTGTAATTCCTCTTATGTGACATAAACTCTGGGTAATAAAGGGAGTTTGTGAATATTTTTTTGGTATTATGTGGTGTAATTATTATTATTAAGGTAAATCATTTATCAGTTTTTTTGACTCGCTTATATTATATTATAATATATTTAAAAACGGGCACTGGTGGCTCAGTGGTAGGTTTCTCGTCTGTCATGGGGAAGGCCCGGGTTCGAACCCCAGCTACTGGATGCAGCGCCAGTCCCAAGCCCGGATAAAATGTCTGGACGGGCCTCCGGAGTAAAACCTGTTATAATATAATAGAATAGAATAGAATTTAATATAGCATGTATAATATATTATATTATATTATTTTATATTAATTATATTAATTATATTATATTATATTATATTATACAATATAATATTCAGTCTACATGAGGTGCTTATAATCCTTTTCCTGTTATTACTGCTTGCATCTTTATACATCTAAATTACTCTGCTTAGTAGGATGCTAGACATTGTGTGTGACTTGCTGGTGTGGTTGTGTGTGTTGCTCCAGCTGCGTGCTCATGCTGTGGACATTAATGGCAATCAGATGGAGAATCCCATCGATATTGTCATCAATGTCATCGACATGAACGACAACAGACCAGAGTTTTCCCATCAGATCTGGAATGGCACGGTGGACGAGGGCGCCAAGCCAGGTACTTACACACACACATACACACACCCACACAGGATCGTTTTTGCACAGCTGACATTCTCACATATAATCCTCATGTATATCATGAGCACGTTTGTTGCACCTGCTAGTTCTTGGTCTGACAGATGGCCGTTGCTGTACGAAATCCAAAGCAGATCACTGTTTCTCTCCATTTCGCGCAGGCACATTCGTGATGACAGTCACAGCACAAGATAAGGACGATCCCAACACAGCCAACGGCATGCTGAGATACAAGATCCTCTCTCAGAGTCCCGAGACTCCCTCCACCAACATGTTCACCATCAATAACAAGACTGGCAAAATCATCACTGTTGCTGCAGGCCTCGACAGAGAGGTGTGTGTGTGTGTGTGTGTGTGTGTGTGTGTGTGTGTGTGTGTGTGTGTAAAGGCTTTTTCCATTGTCCACTGCTTGTGATTTCATCCTAATTCTTTATACCTGTTTTTATCATTGTGTGTTTGTGTGTTTACATGTTGTGAGTAGAAAGTGGCCCAGTACACTCTGATCATCCAGGGCACTGATATGGAAGGAAATCCGACATATGGCCTGTCCAACACTGCTACCGCTATCATACGTCTGCTTGACGTCAATGACAACGCACCGGAGTTCACCAGAGACACAGTGAGTTCATTGTGCATGTACAACTCCTTAAAAACGAAGTGAGGAAA
The DNA here is from genome assembly GCA_028570985.1 of Heterobranchus longifilis. Classification (NCBI taxonomy): domain Eukaryota; kingdom Metazoa; phylum Chordata; class Actinopteri; order Siluriformes; family Clariidae; genus Heterobranchus; species Heterobranchus longifilis. Next base: position 3,641,071 of record JAOVVB010000035.1, on the reverse strand, counting down.
CCAGAAAAGCGTTTTATATTCATCCAGACAAAAAATGTTTTTTTTGTTGATTCAGAATCAATTAAAATGTGAGAAAAAAATACCCTGATTTTTTATTTTAATTGCGGTTAAGTTGAAAGAACAACAAGTAGAGGCGATACTGTACATAATTTCTGCATCAGCCTCTGGTATGCACCCGTGGTAAAAACCAAGGGCATTATTGACCCTGTTGAACAAATTTTACTTCGATATTCCCATTTCCCACAAAAACCTGAGGGAGTATCTTTCCTACAATTTTCTAAAATGTCACGCATACTGCAGAATCACTGTATAAGGAAAATATTATATAACATTTGATTTCCTTAATGTGTCGTGGCATGTACATTTTATTCTGGTAAAGCAGATGACAGCAAATCTTAAGGGAGACATCATCAGGTTCGGGAGTTAATACTGGCAGTTGTCGCATTTAGTAGAACGAGATGACTTCTTGTCTACTTTAAGGAATCTTTATAACACAATATGTAGGAGATAAATCTGTACACTGAAGAGAGGTGAAGTAGACCTAACTGATCATGTCATTAAAGGGTGACGTTACCGTGATGCAAACGTGTAAGAACACAGACACACTTCCACTGACACTCTGTCTCTCTCTCTCCGTCTCTCCACGCTGTTTATTCTCACCTTAGTTCTACGGCGAGGTGCCTGAGAACCGTGTGAACGTCATTGTGACTAATCTGACAGTCACCGACAAAGACAAGCCAGGGACACCTGCCTGGAACGCTGTGTATCGGATCACATCTGGCGACCCGACCGGACGCTTCTCCATCCCCACCGACCCCACCACCAATGAGGGTCTCGTCACCGTGGTTAAGGTTAGTCTTAGGACAGTTTGCTTGCCGTCATCAACAGTGATTTCACACATCCAGAGTCAAATACTGAGCGAAAAACAGTTCCCATAGAAACAAAGCTGGTCAACAGCCACGGCCGCCTCTTCATCAGCGATAAACATTTATTATTAAACATTATTATTATTATTATAGTGTTTTAATCACAGGAGGAGCTATTCATTCATTACTGGTGCTCTCTGGGTGTTTATTGATACTAATGTCATCTTATCACAAAGGGCATTCAGTGTGTTTTATATCATTGTATAACTGTGTGTGTTTTTTTTTTCTTCCGCAGCCCATAGACTATGAGATGAACCGTTCATATTTGTTAACTGTCATAGCCGAGAACGAAGTGCCCCTGGCGGTAGGGATCCACCGGACGCGCCAGTCGACAGCCACCATTTCCATACGCATAATTGACGTCAACGAGAGTCCTAACTTCGAACCCAACCCCAAACAGATCAAACTGGACGAGGGACTTCCTGCAGGGTCAATGCTCACCGCATTTATAGCTCATGACCCTGATAGACACATGCAGCAGAGTATCAGGTAAACACAAACAAATAAAATAACATAAAAAAACAAAAGCCCGATAGACACAAACAGAAGAGCCTCATGCGGAGATAGACACACTATTTTCCACATAAACATGCGCCCACACACTCGCTCACTTAAAGGCAGTCTCAGGCTCAGATGCTTTGAGGAATGAAGCTTTGAAGGCACCATTGAAGCTTTGAGTTATGTTTTACCAGTTTCAGAATCTTACCAGTTTTATTCTTCTCAGCTATACACATGCACCTTAGGGCAAATTTTGAATGCTGTCACAGCAATAAACTTTTCAAAAATAAAGGCACTGTATTTGGAAAAAAATAAAATAAAAGTTTGTGAAGGTTATTATAATTTTTTTTTTCCCCAGTTAGTATTTTTCCACTCAGCTCCCATGTGTGATAAGGTTCTGGTTTTGGGTAAATGGGGTTTTGAATGAGAGTTGCCTTATACAAAAAAGGGATAATAGGATGGTTGAGTTTAGTTCGCACCTGCATCTTCTCTGTATTTAGACTTTTTTTAAGGGAGCCAGTTTCTTATAAATGGCTCCTTTATTATTTACATGTGCCAGTTATTCTTGTGTTTTCAAGTGCTACCTTTTATGTCTTTTACTATGCCCAGCCAATAAGCTGGTCTGCTTGTGACTATTATCAGGAAGTTGTTTCATTCTGTGTTTGGTTGGTGATCTCAAAAAACAGAGAATGAGAAAACTGGAAAAATTTTGTTTTTACTGAATTTTTGGTAATTTTTTTCAGAAATATCCATATGTATGAGGACCACACACTAGTCTTACACAGTATACACATCTAAAACAGTTTAACATTAGGTATCAGGAAACCCCTGTGCATGCACGGATTCTTGCAGTGTGGCAGCAGGCGGCAGACAAATCATATGCAAATAACGAGGTGAACAAATCGCTTGTCTGGGAAAGCTACTTTCATGTCCAAGCTATTAGGTTTTCGTTTGTAGTTGCCTTTTGGATAACTAAGCTTTACCACCAGAAAAAGAGGAAAGAATCAGTTCTGTTCTCAGTTCAGCATCTCTGGGGCCGTGGTGGCTCAAAGGCAACGGCTCTGGGTTACTGATCAGAAGTCTGGCGGATCGAGCCCCAGCACTGCCAAGCTGCCTGTTTTGGGCCCTTGAGCACCCTCTGTGGTCCAGGGGTGCTGTACAAGGGCTAATCTTGCACCAAGACCCCAAATTACTAACAAGCCGGTCTGCTGTAATGTACTGTATATGTGACAGATCCAGGCTTCTTTTTCAGTGTGTATGATTAAGTGAAGTGTCCTTTTTTTACAGTGGTGTGATGCTCCTCAGTGCTAGCTCACCATGCATGGTTATTACATTATATTGCTACATCATGTTTATGCAAAGCAAACTCTGAGGGTGAGTCAAAAATGATCCGCACTCTGGCTGTAGAATTTATTTTAATTAAAAGAACCCTGACCCTGGAAGTGCATTGCGACAGTGCTAACCCTAAGCTGCTTTCAGGGGAAGGGGTTCAGGGGAGGATGCTTCAATACCTCAAAAGTCTTAGAGTGTGGACAGTGTAGATGGGCATCCAGCTCCTTTTTGATGGATAACATTTGAACTTCTCTATCCATTTAATAACACTTTTTCGGAGCAAAACACTTCCTCTATACTGTGCATAAAGTCTCCGATAAATAACGGCACCAGGTACATCCTCAGAACTACTCGGAACCACCAAAAAACTACTGTAATCACTGTATGCTGCTCTTCTTTTGTGCAAATCACAAGCGGGGCATCCATTTTTGCTCGCAACGCGGTTACAAATGAACTGATGTAACACGTTCACACCTGCACAGCAGTGACTGGGGAGACAGTAGCCTTGAACGGAAAGCGCTGATAAGCCAACAGACGTTTTAAAATAACTGGAGTGCAGATAATCTTTGACTTACCCTTGTACACAACACATTGGATCTTTTACTAGACACATGGGGTAGGTAATAAATGTCATCTTAAGATGATGGAATGTATCTTAGTTCAATAGTTATTTTCAATAACACTACTTTTAACAGAACTTTTAAACAATGTGTGGTCTTTGTTCCTTGTGTTGTAGGTACTCCAAGCTATTTGACCCTGCTAACTGGCTGGAAATCGACCCAAATAACGGGCGAATCTCCACCATCGCCCTACTTGACCGTGAATCCCCGTACGTCAGAAACAACCTCTACAATGCTACCTTTATGGCTTCTGATAATGGTGAGTAGTGTGTGCACGTATGTGTGTGTGTGTGTGTGTGTGTGTGTGTGCGCATGTGGGTTGCAACTCAGTTTTAATCCATTACAGGTTACACATTGGATGAGTAACTCCATTGATCTGAGCTGCAGGGAACAATTATGAGCTAATAGCCACAGGCATACACATAGAAACACCCATACATAAATAAGCTCACACGCTTTCACTTCTAAAACTACAAAACTCCTTACATGTTTCAAAAGAATCGAAGCATCCCTATTTTTCCGACTTGTTTGTGTGAATGTGACTACAGATGTCTGCTCGGCTCTTCTGCTGTTATTGACATTCTCCTTGAGTCACCTCAGTGTAAAAGAAAAAAAAAAAAATCCTCTCTCTTACACACCCATTTAAACACACTCATAGGTCTGTGAAGGAGTGATCCCATCTCTGTAAACACTCTGTTAACCTGTGGTCCCAGAGTGCCTCACTCACAGTAGGCCACTCATGGAGTTGGATTGCAACACTCTAGCGGCGCCGCTTCCTTTCCCAAGACTCCCTTCATTCAGCCTGATCATCTAAGGAGGGCTGACACTTAGTGCTCTTCTCTTTTCAAGCTCTCCCCAAGTGACTGGAAATGTTCTGATGAAGAGGCAGGAGATGCTGAATAGCTCGTGGGCAGTGTCTACTGTCTATGATTGACAATTTTATCTATCCTCTGATTATGCGTGTCATAAATATTTCATACAATAGCTTAGTGGTTCAAGAGTCTTCCTCTCACAGTCAGACTGCTGTAGTAAAGAATAGCTAATTGTAATTTTTTTCTTTCTTTCTTTCTTTCTTTCTTTCTTTCTGTGCAGGTATTCCTCCTGCAAGTGGAACAGGCACACTGCAGATCTATCTGTTGGATATTAATGATAACGCCCCACGTGTCTTTCCCCAAGAAACCGAGATGTGTGAGAGACCTAACCCTAATGCTATCAACATAACAGCTGTGGACGGAGACCTGAACCCCAACGCCGGGCCATTCGCCTTCGAGCTAGCCAACCGTCCCGCTGATATCCGCCGCAACTGGACACTCTCCCGTCTCAGTGGTACGACACATAACTGAATAGTATCAGAAACACCTTGTCCATCTCACCCCTCTTCCCAGAACTTTTGCCAGAACGTATAATTGCATGACTGATTTTACATTTTATTATTTTTGCAAGCACAGCTATTATGAAGCAAGCTAAGATTCACCATTTGTCTTGGTCAGAGTAGCTGCAGTTATTCTAAGGGAGCTTTCACACTACGCACGATTAATTTGTATCATGCCCAGGAACTGATTTAATATGTGCCTGACTATCCCGTACCGAGACCACCTTTCCCAGACGACTCGGGCACACTTCGCAAGTACAGAATGATTGTGTTCTCACTGATCAAAATGAAACAGACTTTGTGGTGAAGTGTTCCCAGAAATGATCCCGGATCTCTAATTTGAAAACGGCTTTTTAAAAACGCTATCCCTTAGGTACAATGGCGGAATACACGCATTTATACCTCCATTCACACTTAAATGCAATGCTGCATAGCCAAGCCACTACCCGGCATGGTTTTTTATGAAGTCTGTAATGTGAGCTAACATTCCAACTGGGAATCTGTAACTGTTAAATGGCTCCTTTTAAAAAAGTAATGAATTAGTTTTAGTTACACTTTAATTCTTATGTTATTATACAAGGGAAGTTTGAGTCAAACCATGACTGATAATGAAATCTCTCGTGAAGACATTATATATTTTACAAATAAGAATTGACATAAGACATCCAGAATATACAGTGAGGAGGCACTTAGCTTCAGTAAAACATTGGAATGTTGCAAACATTATAAAGAAGCACGTACGTCTGTGAATGACGATCCAAGTCGAGGTGGCAAATGTTTGGGCCATTAAGGGAGTTCCTGGGAGGCCAGCGTTTCAGATGTGAAGCTGGCAGTCAGATCATGGCTACAGCATACTAAAAAAACTTTCTACCTTGATGGTGTCCCAGCACTAGTGAAACACTGGGATAAGTGCATTAGTGTAACAGGGGATTATATAGAGAAATAAAGGTAGTGTTCACTCTTAGAACTGTGTTGTTATTCTGCACAGTCAAAAGTCCCGTTGTAGATATGTGACATAATAATGCAAACGCAATACACTATGGAATGTAATTTTATTCTTATTCAAGCTCACATTTTGTTTTATTGCTGTTCCCGACGTAGGTGACTATGTCCAGCTGAGCCTAAGAATTGGGTATCTCCAGAGCGGAATCTACGATGTTCCTATCATCATCACGGACTCCGGAAACCTGCCGATGGCCAACACCTCACACTTGCGTGTGAAGGTGTGCCAATGTGACCATCACGGAGACTGCGTGGACATGGAGCGCATAATGGCTGCCGGTTTAGGCACCGGAGCCATCATTGCCATTCTCATCTGCATCATCATCCTGCTGGGTGAGTTACTCCCCGTTGCGTGTATATAAACCCCTTAACATATAAAGTGTTTATGCTTTAAGGAATGAGGAAAAAGAATAGTTTTATCACCCGCGAGACTCCCTTTATGCTAAGGGCTAGGTATGAATCATTTTGTATCACATTTTCTCTTTCTGCATTTGCTTCTCTGCACGCGCTCTGTGTAGTGCTAGTGCTGATGTTCGTGATGTGGATGAAGAGGAGAGATAAGGAGCGGCATGCCAAGCAGTTGCTGATCGACCCGGAGGACGATGTTCGAGACAACATCCTGAAATACGACGAGGAAGGCGGAGGAGAGGAGGACCAGGTATGAACGGTGCTGATTTAAGGAAACGCATAGTTTAGGTATAAAAAGTGACAGGGTCGTATTTGTATGCTGTGGGGTACTGATCTGACGGTACCAATACTTCAGAACATTCATATGGTAGAACAAAAGCTGTTACTCTTCCTTTCTTGTTGTTTCCTCACCATTTGCGTATGTGCATGTGTCTCTGTGTTTGCAGGATTATGATCTGAGTCAGCTGCAGCAGCCAGACACTCTCGAGCACGACCTGGTGAAGCCAGTTGGAATCCGCCGGCTGGACGAACGCCCGCTGCACCCTGAGCCCAGCTACCCACTTCGCTCGGCCGCCCCGCACCCTGGAGACATCGGAGACTTCATCCACGAGGTTTGTATGTGTGCGTGCATGTGTGTGTGTGTGCGTGTGTGTGTGCGTGTGTGTGTGTATGTGTGTGTGTGTGTGCGTGTGTGTGCGTGCATGTGCGGATGTGTTCTGTCTCGCCATATAAACTGCTGGATGGCACCAGTGATAAGAGCTAATGGTGATTGATTGGCTAATTGGACCTCAATCCTATTAGTTTAGATGGACATTAGACTGGCTTAGGTATTCAGTATCGTCCTCAGCGGACTGTAGATGAGCATGTTTTACACACACACACATACACACACACACACACACAGGGGGAGCGAGAGAAAGAAATCCTTTTAAGTACTAAATTGTATTGGGAGCCCAGCAGGGAAAAGTGAGAAAATCTTTAAAACTGGAAATGAATTAAAGATCAGATATGAGCTTAAGTAACCGCAGGTACGCCTCCGTTTAAGCTGAGTAGAATTATATCTACTGGCTGATGTTATGCTATTTTCCTAGAACGTATTCTTTTCCCATTTATTTATTACCAGCACACTCAGGGTGCCGTATTCAATCAATACCGTGCAGACCAGCTTGTGATTGTAGCTCTGCATAATGATGTTCTAATTACACTATAGATTATACGTGTAGGATCCTGCCTATAGAATATCATTAACGCAGCAAACTTTATAAAATAACTGCAATGTGTCTTAACACCTCTAGGATCAAGGGTTCGATTCGCGCCTTGGGTCTGTGTGTGGGGAGTTTGCACATTCCCCCTGCGGTTTCCTCGGGTACTCTGGTTTCCTCCCATAGTCCAAAGACTGCAGCGAAGGCTAACTGGCACTTTCAAAATCCCTGTAGTGTGTGTTTGCGCTCTGCAATTGATTGGCACCCTGTCCAGGGTATACCCTGCCTAGTACCCTGAGTACATACCCTGGGAGAGGCTCCAGGCCTCTTTCGATACGGTACATTTCCTGGGAAACTTTTCTCAGTTTTAATGTCTAGTGTGAGGACAAATAATGGATTATTAGGGCTGCTTTTCCATAACTCTTCTTCCATGATTCTCTTTTCATGTATTATTATCCTTTCCTTTTCATTGCTCTCGACGTCTCATCTTCTCTCCATCCTTTCTATTCCACTTCCATCCTCTTTCCCCGTCCTTTCCTGATCACAGCTGTCCTTTACCATCTTCCGTTTCTCATTTTCCTCCCGAGGCTACAACACTTGAGTGCCCTGCAATGGGTTCACTTCAGCCCATGAAATATTTTTGTAAATGGCACTCTGCTGTAAATATTTTCCCAAGTTTGTCATTGGATTGTTTTCTAATATTATGGAAAACTCCATGTCTCTCTCTTGTTCAGGGTCTGAAGGCGGCTGATACGGACCCCACGGCCCCCCCATACGATTCATTGCTGGTGTTCGACTACGAGGGCAGCGGCTCTACGGCTGGCTCGCTCAGCTCACTGCACTCGTCCAGCTCCGGAGGCGAGCAGGACTACGACTACCTCAACGAATGGGGACCAAGATTTCGCAAACTAGCCGACATGTATGGAGGAAACGACGACTAAAAAAAAGCGTCCAGGTGTTATGGAAAAAAAACCGAACGCTCAGTTACACTTGAATCTCACAGTACAGAAGCACTGGGATATTATGTGCCTTTTTGTACATTTTTTTGACTGATTGGTTTCCATCCATTGGCTTTATTGGCTCTGAGTTTTGGAGTAGTTCTGTTGTGAGCCTGTTTATAGAAAATGGTTATGCTTCGCCACGCTTCTGTTTGTACATCACAGCATGGCGCTCTTACACGCCATCACGCCTCACCCAGAAGAAGAAATGAGACTGACAGAACAGCATTGTACAGTAGAAATTAGATGTCAAGTTTCATGGCATTGCTTCTTCTTTTTTTTTTTTTACCTATTTACAGTTTACAGTTTTTTTTTTTGTTTGTTTTTTTCATTTTCACCAAAAAAGTTTAACTTATGCAGCTGGTGAAAAAAGGGGAAAACCTCATCATCATTTGGTAGCGTAACCTTTTTTGTTAGAATCCTGATTTATTATTATTAAAATTATTATATTATTTTTCTTTCTTTTTTTATGACGTGTTTCACAAACAAATAAAACTCATATTTTTGTTCGATCTCCACCTGCCTTAGTCAACCTATGGTATTCTTTCTTTTGTTCCTTTTTTTAAACTGCACTGTAAATTAAAATGTTGTGTACATAGTTTTTTTCCCTTCTTTTTTGTTGTTGATGTAGTCTATGAGGAAATACAAGGAGTATAAAAGAGTTGTATACAGTATGTATAATTTCCTACAGACAAAAGGCTTTTTTTTTGTGCATGTTTCTATCTTTTCGGTATAAAAAGGTATTTCTGAAATCGATTTACCCACAAAAATCATCAACATGTCAACTGTTGAAGAGACTCAGCACCAGCGAGGCAGCAGCTTTATCCAGATATGTATACAACCCTCCCCTGTACCTGTTCAGGCTTTATATGCCAGCAGAAATTAATTAGATTTATATTTTGAAATTTCTTTGGCTGCCTTGTGTCTAAATTCGCTCATCTCCTGTTACACATTATACAGACTGGTAAAATCTGGTGCATTTTAAGTGAATAACTTTAAGATGGAGAAAAATTTGGAAACACTGCTGCTGTCTCTCCATTTAAAAAAGTGTGTGTGTGTGTGTGTGTGTGTGTGTGTGTGTGTGTGTTGATTACAAGCTGTAGTCACAGAAGGGCCGAGCAGTACGGAGGTAATTACCTGTCAGAAGTAATTAGAACTAAATGCAGTGCCAAAATATATTTTTAATGAATTTCAAGTCTGTGGTCAATTTTGTAAATCTATACCTTATTCCATTTGTAAATCATTTTCCACACTGCCAAAAGAATCACATCTTAGCAAAGGGAAATATCTAAAAATCTAGTCAAAATCTTCTACTATTTCTTATCATAAGGTTACAATAAATAGGTATATTTTTATATATACAGTATTGTGCAAAAATAAGCACCTCATTTATTCATATTAAATTAAATGATGAAGATTAAATGAAAAGTACCTGAAGATATCATTTAAAAATTGGTTGTTTATGTAATAACCTCAGCAGCAACCTCATTTCCCCTCTCGTCTGTTCCAACCACCCAGCATTCAGGATCACCAGTATACTAATCACCGGCCTGATCATCTGTCATCATCTGCACTTGTTTCTCATTGGTTCATGCCCTAAATTAGATGACTTTATGCTTGAATGATTTATTGGTCACTGAGTGGCTGTCTTGACATTCTTCTGAAACTGGTCATGTACAGTACAGGGACTGGACTGAAAATAAGAGCCAAAAAAGTCCTTCAGGAAGCCTGGAGAGCTATTCTTTAAGGCTACATTAATAATCCCACAAAGTCTGGAAAAAAATATTAAGCAAAATATGAAGAAAGACTCTTGCACATTACTTAGCTTTAAATTGCTCCTTATTCTTCTTATTAGAAATGAAAAGTTAAAATCTGCAAAATTTAAAACAAAAAACAAACCTGCCAACAGAACCAGAAAATTGATCCTTAAAAGCAGATATAGGTTTCATAATAGTATTTTTGGTTTATTTTAATCTTTATAAGAATAAGAAATATTAAATCAAGATAGATTCAACTAGATTCCAGATATGCTCTCTTGCTAAGATGACATTTGTTGCAGTGTGTACATACTTTATAATTCCTGTGCATTATTTTCCACTCATACTATGAGTTTTGTTCCAGCCTTATACATTTCTGTGAAAACACAGCCACTTTTAAATCCACACAGATTTGACATGATCGCATGCTTTAACAGCTAAACTTTTTTTTTCGACTTCCTGT
>JAOVVB010000035.1:3586444-3604385 GCA_028570985.1 Heterobranchus longifilis | reverse complement strand
GAGGTCTAGAGGAAGACCAAAGAGGAGATTTATAGATGCAGTGAGAGAGGACATGAAGTTAGTTGGTGTGAGAGAAGTGGATGCAGAGGATAGGATTAGATGGAGGCAGATGATTCGATGTGGCGACCCCTGAAAGGGAACAGCCGAAAGACAAAGAAGATATACCAGTAAACTGGTGACAGGATCATGGCTTGGGATCACCTAAGGCTCTTTTAATCCTAAGGGCAGCAACGGCCAATCTGTCCTGTCCTGCAGAAAAGCCAATGTAGCAGAAATTGCTGAAAAGACTCAATTCTGGCCACGACAGAAAGGTCTCAGAACATTCTGTGCATCACAGCTTGCCGGTAAGGGGCTTAGCAGGCAAAAAGTTCAGGGATGTTGACCTCCAAATTTCCCGGATCTCAAACTGATCGAGCATCCATGTAACAAGTCCAATCCACAGAGACCACAACCCACAGCACCCAAAGGATCTGTGCTATTAATGTCCTGGTGCCAGACACCACAGCACAGCCACAGACGCCTTGTGGAGTCATGCCCAGGGCCACAGTGGCACATGTGGAACCTACACAATATTAGGCATAATGTAGTGTGTTTTAATGTGTATACCTCATTTTATACCTCTACTTTTTTTTTTTTAAGAAAATTGTTTTTATATGGAACTATCTAAAATATATTTTTTTACATTTGCTAAATGTCACATCGTGCTGGCACAGCACATATCTTTGTCACCTCACAGGGCCAGAGTCACTGACAGCTCCACATCTCAGGTTCCTGCCTCTGTTGAGCATGTGGGATTCCTTTAGGCTCTCACATTTCCTTCCACCTCCCTAAAGTAATTCACTGGCTAGTCTAAATTGCCCCTATGTGTAAATGTGTGTGTGAATTTTTGTAAACATGTATGTACACTTTACTCCCAGTGTTGAAAGATGACTTTCCTGCTCAGTAATTAATGACAAATGTGTTATTTCATAAATGTCCTCCATTATTATTTGAAAGATTAATCAATAATGAATATGACCACATTCTCTTAACTTTGGTGTATGTGAAGACATATTTGCACTTATATTTTTCTAATTTATTTGTTTTATGCCTGTTTTATTTTTGTAAAAAAAAAAAAAAGGAAATGCAATAATTTTTGTCTGTTATTCATTTTTGGACTTTTGGACTGAAGTCATTTTGGACCATTTGGAAATGTGTGATGTCTTTAGTAGTGAATGAGACAGAGGGCGACTGCAGAAATACTATAATCTTCTATTTTATTGTCAGGGCTGTGACAGGAACTCATTTCCCCTAATAATCTCTTTAATAATCTCTTACCTAGTAATTTTGCAGATGTCGGTTCACAATTCCAGCCTTAGGTTAACATTTCAGCTGTCTCTAAATGTGTTAGGAAAGCAACCTATGGTAACTAATAGTAGGATTTATTTTTTTCAAAGATGTTAAAAATACCAGCAAAATTAGAACCACAGAGCCTAGTTTGGTTCATCAAGTGCATGGTATAAAATCCATTATTCTGGCAAAAAGCATGTTTTCCCATCATTCACAATAACAGCATTTTATGCCTAGACTTTTTTGTTTTTTCAGTCTCCGAGGATTAATTTAATTTAATTACAGAGATTGGTTTTCCAGTGATTGCTTGTTTTGGAATGACACACAAAACATTATATTTTTTCCCCCCATCTCATGGCTTTTATGTCATAGTTCATGCACAAGCGTGGATTTGATGGTGCCATTAAATAATTATTGTTCGCATTTCAAATTTTTTCACATTTGGCTATGTAAAATTGCACCCTAGGTGTGAATGTGTGTGCAGTCCAGAGTGTATTCCTGTCTCATGCCCAGCACTTCAGATCTACCATGACCCTGAACAGTAGAAAGCAGTTACTGATCATGAACAAAAGTTGCAATAAGGAGGAGATGAAGGATATGGTTGCAGCATTTCAAGATTTGTCTCAAATGAAAATAAAAACAAAATAAAAGAATTTTATTTCTTTTTAAGCTTTTTCAGAATTTATAGACACAAATAGCTCCATAATTGGAAGCTGGCAGATGTCCAGGAACTTCAGTGACCCTGTAAGAAGCCTGTGACGAATAACTGTACGCACAGAGACAAACACTTTCATGTACACATCCACTTGTTCATGGTGCCAGATGTGTAGCCAAGCCTGGAGAGTCCCACTCCTGTCTAGTACTTCAGAATGGAAGCTGGGATGTGTGTGTGTGTGTGTGTGTGTGTGTGTGTGTGTGTGTGAGTGAATGTGTTTGATGCTCAACTGTGAGCTGTAATGTATTCACTCCGGCAATGACCCCACCCGCTGTGCTCGTGGAACGGCCCTAAAAACCCTTGTCAGACTCTTTTGCTCTGCATTTCATTATTCATAAACTGAAATTAATAACCATCCTTTGTCCCTAGGCTGTGTGTGCGCATGCATGTGTGGATGTGGGTGTGTGTGTGTGTGTGTGTGTGTGTGTGTGTGCGCATGTGTGAGTGTATGCTAGCCCCAAGGCTGTGCTTGTCTCTTTGAGGGGTGAGGAGAGGAAATGAGGCTGGAAAGCCACAGGGAGAAACAGTGGCCCTGGCACACATCACTTCCTCACAGAATATTTACTGTGCCCAAGTTATGTGATATGATGCTGATGGACAACTGATGAGACCTGGAGCGAGGACAAATAATATATGGCTTTTCTTATGCCTCGGCCATGCTAGAGGATAATGAGACTGATATCAGCTCTTTTTTCCAGTGATTACAAATTGTGTCCTGAATTTGAGACACCAGTAACGGATACTAGACGAGCTGAACTTTCGACTGCTATATTTGTTTTAATTAGTCATGTTTGTTCTGCAAGATCTCAAGATTTGAGAAATGGTGATCATCATGTTTTATTCTTGGAAAACCTTGTTGTATGGAAGATTTAATGTCGAATACATAATTCAGGACAAATACAAAGGGTGTTCAAGTCAACTTTTGATGCACAAATAACAGAGCACTGTTCTGAGAGTAAAAACTACCTTTACTTCTCTACATAATCCCCTGCTACATTAAAGCACTTACCATCATGGTTTGTGATTGTTTTTAGACTGCCTACTAAATGTCTGAAACACTGATACCCCAGGAACTCCTTTAATGGCCAAAACATATGGAAATGGCTTGGAGTAAGGGCAGGACTGTACAGGGGATGTGGAAATAATTCATGACAGGTGAGTTCCTGTAATGTTACAAGCAGTGTTTAAAATTTTGTTTTATATCATTCCAAAAGAAATTTCACCACAAGTGCTGGTTTGTTTTTGTGTCTGTTCCACAAGTTGGAGACAAGCTATCCATCGACTTTCAAGGATAAGGCATTCCACTTGCTGAATATTCACGGGAACGACTCCAGGGGGGCAGTGTTCCGCCAACTTATGCTACCATAGAATAGACTGAGATTCACGCTACCCTATCAGAAATGCTAAAAGGAGTAAATGTACTATAACAGTAAGTTAAGCATGTTTTATACTTTATTATAACATATTTATTGGCGAATTTAGGGTAGCATATTCTGATAGACAAACATCCCCATCAAATTATGCTCCCATTACATAACCAACAAAATGAACGAAACAATTACCAAGCTTGTCAGCCTTCCATTTGCAGAACCAGGAAGTAGAAAAAAAATGATAGGAAACATAGATTGCCACAAGTCTGGGATCAGACTCACAACCTTTTTGTTAAAAGGCTGTAAGAGAGTCCAAGAGCATCATCACTGAAATGTGCTTGATGTCTTCTGTAAATGTCAATCGGTTTTATGCCTTCATTCAAGAGAAATTTCATCACAAATCTCAGTTTGTTTTGAATGCCCCTTGTAATATGAAGAGTACCTAATGTTTCACACATTATAAAATTGTGATTGTCTGTATCCATGGCATTATGTGTGGTTTCAATGGGTGGAAAGTATTAAAAGCATAAGCTGTACTTGTCTCCATATTGATGACTGACTCTCATGTCATGGTCATTACAGAGAATGATTGAAAATGGTCTCTGAGCACAATGACCTGCTTTCAGTGCTAACGCTGAAGTCATTAGTCAGGGAATAATACCCAACTCATAAGCAAAGGACAAAGAGTCAAGAAAGATCATGAACTATGACTTTGAGTTTTAAATAACTTGTGTGTGTGTGTGTGTGTGCGCATGCACATAGAATTTAATTTTCTCTCTGGTCATCCCAGTGCTGGTATGCCAACTAGTGGTTACACACGCTGGAACTGTGTGTGTGTGTGTGTGTGTGTGTGTGTGTGTGTGTGTGGGAAGATGATATTTGTGTGTCTGAGTGTGTGTGGCACAGATTTAATGTTAAAAAGAGAGCCACTCGGTCTCAGTGCAGACAGATGTTTCTGCGGTGACAGCTGGAATTCCATCAACATCCGCAAACTTCACATGCAGTCAGGGAGCAAGACACGCAGACACGAAGAGGGAGAGAGCGAGAGATGAGACTTTCTGAATTATTGAGTATTTACTTCATCCCACTGCTGTTTGAGCCTCCCTCAGTCGCTGCTACCTTAAAACATCAAAATGAATGAAGCACAGATAAAGCCTGGATTCGACTGGGGGCTGCATATGCAAATGACACCATCTCTGCTGCAGGTCTTTCTATCTGCACATGACTTTAGGGGCTCTTTCAACATCTTTTCTTCCCACACCTTACTGCCTTGTTAAAAAAAATTGAAAAAAGCAGCACAAAGCGTGGGCTTGATGGAGTAATGCCATGTCTCCTGATCAGGCGGGGGGGAGAGTGGGGGTGTTCAGGGCAGGTCAAAAGGGCAAACCCAGAGGAGCATTTGGAGCTTTAGTTGGCATTTTAACTCCCACAAAAATGATCCTTAATACAGTGCTCACAGTCCATACACTGTATTGTTTATACTTCTCTCACAAGCATGATGCTCATATAAAATACAGCTTTATATGCTTAGTCAATTCAAAAGTTTTAGTTTTTTTTTAAAGTCTTTTCTTTCCCATTAATATTTCCTATCAAGTGGTAAAGTAGTACAGGTTTGGTAGGTTATATCATTAAGAATTCTCCTTTAGCGTGACTAAGGGGTCCAAACCTATTCCAGCAGACTATGATCCTCTGCACAAAGCAAGATCCAAAACAGTTGTAAAATGTTACTGTATAAAAACTTGTCCTGCCCAGATCCCTAATCTCAACTACACTGAGCACTTTTGGGTAAACTGGAACACTGGGTGCTTGTTGTCATTCCTACTCACTGGTTTGAGGACATCACCGGCACCTAAGATAAAGATCTCTCTTTATAGTGTTACTCTTATTTTATTATTAATCTGACCGTTACAAGGTCCACCCACTTCTGGGCATATAGTGTATTTAGGGGCTCTACTATAGGCTTAATTCTGCTTTGTATTATATAATAAAATGCTATACAAGGGCTTATTAAAAAGTGATGCAAAAGTGGGCACACGTTTTTTATTAACTGATATACACCATCCAGCCATAACATTATGACCACCCACATAATATTAAGTAGGTCCCCATCTTTTGCTACCAAAACCGTAATGCACTGTGTTCTGACACCTTTCTATTATTAGAACCAGTATTAACCCTTTCAGCAATTTGAGATACAGTAGCTCTTCAGTCGTCTATACATCACAATTTGGTCACAATAGTTACAGTTACAATATTTTATTACATTAGCAACTGGAAATGGGTAGGATATACTTTATATGAACTTTTTTCCCTGGAGTTTGATGTGTTAGAAGTGGAAAAAGT
Organism: Heterobranchus longifilis; assembly: GCA_028570985.1. Classification (NCBI taxonomy): domain Eukaryota; kingdom Metazoa; phylum Chordata; class Actinopteri; order Siluriformes; family Clariidae; genus Heterobranchus; species Heterobranchus longifilis. The sequence goes on along the minus strand of JAOVVB010000035.1, from coordinate 3,598,628 downwards.
GTCAAGTGTAAGTATTTTGACAAGAGCCAAATTGTGATGGCTAGACTGTTTTTGAAAAGGTTTCTGAAAAGGTTAATGCTGGGTACAGTAGAAATGTGTCAGAACACCTTTAAGTGAATTAACATTTTAGTGGGAAAATAAGAGAACTTCTCCACATTAGGCAAGTGGTCGTAATGTTATGGCTGACCGATGTAGCTTGTCCAAATTACACATGTTGGTAGAGTAACTTTTCCTCTATACAAAGTTACTACTCATCATAGTCTCCATCACAAGAGATGCATTTGTGCCATTGTTAAGTCCAACTTTTGAATCCTCTTGAGTCTCCCACTACATGGTTTGTCTTTAATGATGGTTTTTCCTTCATCCATCTATGAACAATCCTCTTGTCAGTGATGTCATCTCCATGACATTTTTGTAGTGCAGTCCAAGACAATCAACTACAACAAAACAGCATTTTCAAAAGGTTTTGAGAGAGAGTTAGTTTCAATGGTGATGCAAATGAATGCCCTGTGATGAATTCAATTTATTTATATAGCGCTTTTAACAATGGTCATTGTCTCAAAGCAGAGACGAAGGCAGATGAAGGCTATGGTGAGTAGTACCTATGTAAAGAAGAAGCGGTACTCTGTAAAAGAAGCGGTACTCTACCAGCATATGCAATTTGAACAACATGTATACATCATCATATATCAATGTATCATATATTAAAAAAAAAAAAGTTTTGCCCACTTTTGCATTTCATTCATTACAGCCCTTATATGATGCTGATTTTAAAGCTTATAGACTAATATAGAGTGGTACACAGGGTGTGGAAGGGACATAACATCTAATAATTTAATAATGAGATTATTTAATTAGGGTCATTTGGAATAGACACTGGGATCCATAAAAGTATGTAACAAACATCTGGCAGCCATGCAGTCAGTGGAACTCTATGGTAATGAGAAATAATTACTCTATGCTCTCTTTTTCTTACATTTACACTTTAAAACTGTAATACATTTTAAGGGTGTTTAATGTAGTTTTACGGTGTATTTGTTTCAAACATCAATCTTTTCCCTTCCTTCCCCTATCACATTTAGCTCCTTACAAGCAAAGTATACCCTTTGGGAAATGCAAATGGAGTTTTGATATATTATATCTCGAAGCATTTATTCTACAACAACGTCAACATCTCACAGGTTTCGCCTCCTACAGCTTCAGAAGAGCTTTGCTCACACTGCTGATAAAGGACATTTTATCTGAACATCATATTGCTCTGTAAACTTTGTGTACTACAGTTAACTTTGACAGCATCCGCTTCGGCACAGCAGTTGTTAAGTTTCCTCCAGCCAAGAGTTGACACAATTAAACTGTCTATTGTAATGTGTGTGTGTGTGTGTGTGTGTGTGTGTGTGTGTGTGTGTGTGTGTGGTGCGGATGTTTTATACAGCCTGTAGTTTCAGGACTAGTAAATTCCACATGCACAGAAATACACAGAAAACTACCTCCATCCTCCTATTTAGCTTTCCACTCCCTCTTCAAGCAAAATCACATTTTTTATGCCTTTCTTTTTCCATAACAGAGTACCTCTCTACTCCCTGAGCTTAAGCTGAACCTCGCTATCTCTTAAAGTCTAGCAAAAGGCAAGAAAAGGAGCATAGAAACAGATTGTTGCTCTGTATGCAGCTGGAGCTCTCCTCCCTCATGCACCCCAAGAGAGAAATGAAGACAAGGATGGAGAGAAAGATAGAGAGGGTTTGTGCATGCTTTGCTTTCTGGTTCTTGTTCTTCTAGCTGAGGGATTTGAGGGATGAGGAATGTTGTACTTTGTTGTACAGACACGTGGATGGATTTTAGAATGGGTTAATGATGCATCTGTGTGTTCTGTGTATAATCTTAATCTTTCTCATTTATACATTATGCTGTTACATAATAATAATAAGTCACCAATACATTCCACATTTTGTCACTTTTTGTTTATTAAAATCAAGGCTGATAATGGTTCAGTATGTGATCTCTAGGTCATAACATTTTCTGAAATATTTGTTCCTGTAATATCTGTAATTTCTGTAATATCATCATTTAAACTCCCTTAGCACAAAGGGAACTGTGAATGAAATATCTGGCCAGTAGCGCAGTTTACATGTACCATGATATTTCTATAATTAGAGGCAGGCAGAATGAAAATGCATCATGGAATCACCTCAGCTGGGACAGTCAGACCCAATCTGGCATGAGGGGTTGATAATCCGTTAATAATATTAATAGATATAAAAGAATAATATTAGCCAAGTAAACCTTAATCCGGTTGTTTCATAAACAAAGTCACGTAACCACAGTTCATTATAAAAATTTTAGTCTCTGTGGCACAAATCATATAAACCATGAACATCCATCCAATCAGGAAGCATCTGTTCTCACTTGTCTGCCATGATGTTGTCTAGCAATTCAGAAAACTACACCTCTTACATTAGAAGTCCTGCATTTTACAAGTGGCGTTCAAGTCAAACTGGGATTTGTGATAAGGTTTCTCTTGAACTAAGGTATTAAACAGAATTCAGTTTATTTTATAGAACACTTTATGCACAGTATGGTGATGACTCTTAGCCGAACTAAAATATCTGAAGGGTGCAAACATATGAAAGAAGGCCATAGGTCTGTGAATGATGATCTCGGCCAAGCTGGCTTGGAGCCCAGTGCATTTGTTTCTGTGAACATTCAGAACGTTCTGTGAATGTCTAATCTTTGAAAAATGAAAATTCTCACCAGCTTGTGAAAGAGACACATCTTTCTGTGGAAAATGTACACACCATCATTCACAAACAGTCTTGACCTCTCCAAGACATTTCCATATGTTTGGGCCATTAAAGGAGTTCCTGGGAGGCCAGCATTTCAGACATGAAACAGGCAGTATGATCAGGGCTCCGGTCTACTGAGAAAACTTTCTACCTTGATGGTATCCAAGCACTTGTGAAATGCTGTGATAAGTGCACTAGTGTAGCACAGGATTATATAAAGAAATAAAGGGAGGTTTTTTTTTTTTTAACTCATAAATATGTTCTGTTATTTTGTGCAATGTAAAGTCCCGGTTTGACTGAAAACCCCCACCTGACCCCCTTCATAGTTTAGACTATGTGCTGTGTATTTGTGGGTTTGGATTTATGAAACCTTTTTTTCTTTTTAAATGAAACCCTGCTGAATCATTTGGCTGTATGTGCTCTGGAATTACCTTCATGCAGCTTTTACCAAAATTGAAAAAAATTATAATAATTTCTAATTTCCAAACTGTACAAAACAGCCTTGCTCTGCATTCATTATATATGCAATTTATTCTTTATTATGTTTCACTTTTCTGTATTCTTTCACAAAAATACTAAGCTATTTTTTATTATTTTTTTATCTTGTTTCATTTTTTTAGATGATTAAATTATTTCACTGCAATACAGTCTGTTAATAATGTAAGTAAAATGTCATGTATAAAGTGCAGAATGGAATGTTTTCTCAAACTCAAATTTAATTTTAGGAGACATTTGAACTGGAGGATCATTTCAAGTAATATCCCTTATGTGTATGTGTGTAAGTATAAAAAGGGAGAAAAAATAAATAAAAAGAAGGAATATGTGCTTTCTGCTAACTTCGTGGAGCCGAGGTTTATGAATTCTCTAATCAGGTGTTAAATAAATAGTTTCTTACATTGTATCAGCCTGATAGAACATTACTTGGGGACAGGTACTTGATACACATAATAAACTTGTGTTATAACTTTCTGTTTACACCAGTGTGTTCACTCTTGCAGTAGTGCTACATACATTACACTCTGGTGTAAACAGAAAGCCCTCTGGTCAATGTATCAATGTGAGATTTAACCTGAGTGTCCGCCCCTGAGTACTTGTGGTGTTTTCTTTGTGGTGCTTTTGTCTGATTGTGAGGACCAAATGTCTTAACCTTAACATGAACATCAGATGGTTTTGAGCTCTTTTGTTTTCAATGTTTAAGGTTAGAATTAGGTTAAGATACAGGATAGAAATATCTATATAAAGAATCATGCCAAAGGATGGTCCCCCAAGGATAATGTTTGTGTGTGTGTGTGTGTGTGTGTGTGTGTGTGTGTGTGTAAAAGAAGATTTATATTCCTGCCCTGCTACATTTATGTGTAACTCCTTCATGAAAACTCTGGAGTTTTATTAAAACAAGAATATGTATGCTGTATTATAGATTTGTCTGTGCTGCCTCCAGGGAAACATAGTCAATAACGATGTCTCAAAGCCTTAGACGTAAATTCATATGCAGGTTTCCACACACATGCACATACACATGTTCTTGGACTTACAAATCTACACTCGTCTCTGCCTTCAGTCAGTTGGAACATGGAAAAGTAACACTTCAGTCTAGTCAAGTCCAAAAGTGATGTTTCTCACAGAGAATGATTGATGTCATTCACCTCATGGGATGTGTGTGTGTGAAAGGGATGTCATAATAAATGAAGAGAAGTGAGGAAATGCCATAATACAAGTTCAGAAAGTAAAATCTGCGTACAACATGTACAAGTAAAACATAAATTAGAAACAGCTAGAAATATCAGTTTCAGATATTAATAATGCACAGTGTATCAGGGGTTAGCATTATTGCCTTATACCTCTAAGACTGGGGAATTAGATTTCCATCTCGATCTTGCCTCTGGTCAGTGTGTGGAGTTTGTATTTTCTTCCCATGCTTGGTGGGTTTCCTTCAGATACTCCAGTTACCTCCCACACTCTAAAGACATACAGTGAAAAATTTTTGTATCCTGTGCGTCAATTTATTCATGAGAAAACTAACTAATGTAAACCTTGATTTGATCCACTTCGAATCTAAAAGTACTGTATACTGTAGTTTGCATGAACTAATGAAATTTTTTTTAGGGTTCCTGCAATGTCTAATTTAAACGGCTTATTTTTACTACAATCATTTTTTATTACTTTCATCCAGAATGACTTGTGGATGCACTATTTAGTCTCTATAAAAATTTTTTTTTAAAACATCCCAAAGTTAGTTCACTAGCTCAGGAGCAAATACCACAGAACAAAAATGGGACTCATTTTATATTACTGGCATTAACTAAATAATTAAAAAAATGAAGACAAATAAAAGCAGTCACTGTATTATTAGAAAAAGAAATGCCACAGTAACAGGCTGCAGTGGTCTTGCGCATAGCCGAAAGCCATAAACAAATGTCTCAGCTGACAGAAGATTTAGTGAGAGCAAGGATTTTTAAAGACCAGTATGAATTTTTTAGAGGATGAAACTGGCTTATAAATTGGTTTCATTTGCCATGACATCTTCTGTTACAGCTGTGTAACACCTCCATCACATTGACTGAGATATAAAACATTTTTTAAATGACAGTTTCCTTGTGTGACATGCTTGGCATGCATAAACACTCTGGTTACAGTGTACTGTGCATTACATTTTCATATCATATTCTTTTCCTGTCTCTGTGTGCGTGGAGTTTGCATGTTCTCCCCGTGCTTGGATGGTTTCCTCCGGGTACTCCGGTTTCCTCCCACAATCCAAAGACCTGCAGATTAGGCTAATTGGCATTCCCCAAATTACCCGTAGGGTGTGTGAGAGCATGTGAGTGTGTATGTCTCTGTGTGCCCAGCGATGGATTGGCACCCTGTCCAGGGTGTACTCCGCCTCATGCCTTAAGTCTCCTGGAATAGAGGATAAGGTGGTATAGACGAAGCGTGAGTGAGTGAGTGTAATTTTATTGCCATGTAAGTGAGTGTTAGTGTTTTTAAATGCAAATATGATGTCTGGAATAAGAGGTAAAAAGTAAATAACCTTCATAAAATGTTATTCCGGTTTGGCGTACATACAGTAGACATGCACACAAACGTTTACTAAAAGCTTGAGTAATGAAGCCCAGTGAGAATTAAATCAAGCTTATTTTCTTCCAAGTGTTGCCATCTTTTTCTCAAGTGAGAGACTTACAAAAAAAAAAATGTAAAAAAAGACATGCGACTTAGATGTCTTTTTGGTCAACTGTATTTTAGTTAAAATTATCTTATTTATATATATACATACACAGGCATCATCACTACATTAATTGGGTAAGAGTTAAATTAAACAGTTGTAGGCTGTGCCCAAGTGTAGTCTATATGCAATTATTATAGTCTAACTATAAACAAAATTGACAGACAGTAATGACTTAACTAAAGTAAATATGAAACAAACAAAAAAAGCCATAAACAAAGCCATAAACATTTGTGACATATATATATATATGTCACGAATGGTGGTATGTGGCTGCTGTTGTTTGCCGTGGGCTTAAAAGGCAGGCATAAGCGCAGAGGGGTGTATTTTTAACCAAATAAGTCCTTTTAATTAAACAGAAAAACATAAAACATGAACACTGAAGAAACAAAACCAACAAAGGAACAAACAACAAACTCAACTATAAACAGAGGCTCTAGGACATGACACAGGACTGAGACTCTATGACGAAACACGGGTTCTAGGCACGAACATACAATGCATAGGCTCTATGGCGAAACATAAGCTCTATGACTTAACATACAAAACATACTAGCTAGGCATGGAGCTGACAGACGGGGGCACTAGAGACACAGACGGGGGCACTAGAGACACAGACGGGGGCACTAGAGACATGGCAATCAGCTAAGCACGGCTATTAGCTAAACATGCTAACTAGCTAACCATAGCCATTAGCTACACATTTACTTAGCTAAACATAACTAGTTAACCATAGCTAGTAGCTACACATGGCAATTAGCTACACGTTCACTTAGCTAAACATGTACTTAGCCCCACAGACACTTAGCTATTCTTACCTATAGCTAAACACACTAGGATAACACAAATGGGGGGAAAAACACTCAACAATACCTACTTAAATTCTAACACAAAATAACATTTCACAACACCGAATCAACTCCACACACACTGAAACTCAACAGACATATAACCATTACCACACTTGAGCCTCTTTTACCAAACAATGAACAGAACATAAATTCACATCAAAAGGAAAATACAAAACAAAACAGCCCAGGTACATGACAGTGATTATAAACCAACAATGCTCGACCCAGTTTCCCAGACTAACCAGCTATTTATAGAAGATTTAATGACCTCCCTCAGTTCAGGTGTGCTCCCGCATCACCTGACCGAGGTGCCTTCTGGGAAACTGAGTCTGCAAACCAAAACTACAAACAAAACAGTTCCCTCTAGTGGCGAACCCTTACAGTCAGCAGCAGTATAACTATCTCTATTATAGTTTGTTTCTGTTTATGTACGAACAAAGAATGTGTTTATAATTAACAAGTCATGCCAGCTACTGTAGTTATTTCTGCTTTATTTTTTTATGTTTTTTCAGCCTCATTAATTGATTTCAGTTTTCAAAAATTAATTTGAGTGTACAAATATAAAAAAAGAAATACTTTGTATGCAACCTTGTTGTAATCAGAAGGGGAGGATAGCGTTTTTTCTCCAAGTGCGTTCTGCAATCATCAATGTTGCAGAAGTTCAATAAGATGTAGCACCACATGTCTCAGAAATAGCATGTGATAGTCTTCGCCCTCCCTGGTTGGCAGTCGTTGCCTTTAAAGGTCGACTGCCCTAACAGAGAGACAGACGGGAATTGGCTATGACTAAATTAGGAAGAAAATCAATGGAAAAAAATCATAAAAGTAGATGAATAAAATAATCTTTGCTAAAATAATAACATGATGTTCATTTTCAAATAAAATGTTCAAGTTTTTCTGGTGAAAGGCTACTGAAGGGTGAGCTCAGTTTCTCATCTCACTCCCTGTCTGGATTCATGTGAATCTTTTCGGGACAGGTTGTCTTCTGTTATTTTCACTCTTACACCTCTAAAGCAACATCTTGCATCACCACACATCTAGTGGAGACGTTATGTCTAATAACCTCAACATGAAATGGAATTAGTTGTCATGCGGGCCTTTATTAAACGTGACGGCTTACATCACTGTCTTTCTCCGACACTGTTGAGGTTTTGTTTAATATGATTTGCTTGTTTTGCTGTCAGATATAATTTGCTCGCAGCTCTTGGTGTGTAATTAAGCAGTCATATCTCAGATGGTTAAATACAGTAGAAAAAGTACTTTGTGCTTTTGTTTAAGGTTGGGCATCAAGCACAAGGTAAATTAATGGCATTGATTATACTCAAGTCAGTTCAACTCAATTAAGCTTTAACATGATGAAGAAATAAGGCAGGAGGAAACGTCAAACAAATCAAGTGGTTAGGGTTGCTGTAGTAACAGATCATTACCAGGAAATCACTATTAGTATTTTAGAAGGAAATATTATGTATTTAAAAAATTTAGAGAAGGAGACTCAGCACTTTTGTCAATAAGAGGTACAGCTGTGACTTCTGCAACTTCCTTTCAAAAGTCTTTCTTTATAAAGAAACTTAAAAGTTTCTTTATAAAGTCTATATTTACATTTAAAATGAAAAAGTTGTATATAACAAGACAAGATGAAACTGCAGTTATAGGTTTTCTGAGCTATTGCAGATAAGAACGAATAACTGAAGATAACTGAAATTCATGCAGGCAACTGAACTTGTGGCATCGGATTAGTCCAATGAATTAAGGCTAGTTTTAGTTTTACAGAGTCACACCTTATTTGACAGGATACAGAAAAGGTCAATTTGTTTTTGTTGCTGAAATTATGGCTCCATATAAAATTAAGAGAGACAAGTACAGGGCAAAAATACACTCTGGTAAGCGTCGGAAGCATCAGAAGACAGCGGGAGCAATAACCTGACTTCCCTGGCAGGGAAAAAAATTATTGTGGCATCTCCTGGTGGTGGCATGGATGCCCTTGTAGCTTCTGTCAGGTAAAAGGAGGGGTGAAGAGTCCATGCAAGAGTTAAAAAGGAAAATCTACAGTGGTTCTGTTGGTTAATTTTGTTTATGCTACAGATGCAGTGCTTGTTCTATAATGCCTAACCATCTGGTCAGACACAATGCTCTTTGTTTTTTCCCTTTATAGAAGGTTGAGGTAAAGATGGGTGTTTTGCTCTCTTCACCCTCTGAAGGAAGTTGGGGCTTGACTGTGTCTTCTTGGTGTTGAAAATCCAACAGAGGTTCTCAGGAACGCATACTAAGAATCTTGATATTCTCTGCAGTTGTTCTTCTGATGATGAACATACTGTAAATAGATAAATTGTTTACTCAGAACCACTCTGCAAGCAGGTTCAAGTCTCTATAAGCTGACTCATAATGGTTGCTGATGAGGTCCAACAACTGTAACATCAACAAAATTGATGATATGACCTGAGCTCTACTTTGCAGCACTGCTATTGTGAACAGCAGTGGACTAAGCATATAGCCCAGAGGGTTTCAGTGTGCTGATGTCGAACCTAATGGACTGGGGTCTTCTTTTCAGATCCACATGCAGAGGGAGGTCTTCAAACCAAGCAAAGCTCATCTTTATTTTTACAAGTGTTGGTGAAAAAAGTCTACTTATTTTGAAAGTCATAAGGAAATAATTAAACGCATTTGCATTCAGTTTTCAGACACAGTTTTGTCTATTCTCAGCAAATTTGCTCAGTCAGGGTCTTGCGAGGTCATTTACGGAATCCTTTCTGTAATTACAGATGCTCAATCTGCATTCCAACACTGATTTTACCTCATCCTTGAACACTTTACTTTATTTCACCCCTGGCACCATCCTGAGTCGAGAGAGATTATTAGCTTAAGTGAAGTTTATTATCTCTCCACTGCATAAAAAATCAAGTTCGACCGTATTTATCTGCAACTAAAGTCACCAAACGTCTTTGAGATCGAAGGAAATTTTCTTGCGCAACTTCTTTCGCAGACTATTTGTGAAATGTCACTTTTTTTGCTGTCTAAATATACTGATGTAGACCTTTATTGCATCTTTGTACACCACCTAGGTTTTGGGTTCCCATTGTGTCACTGGGGAAGCTTTGGCCCCTTAAGGAATATATTCACAGAGCCTCTGGGGGGTATGCTATGGTGTCTGGTACCAGGACATTGACAACAGTTCCTTTGGGTGTAGTAGGTTATGGGATGGGCCCTTAATAGATCAGACTTGTTTGCCTGGTGCATCCCATGGGGCTTGATCAGATTGGGATCTGGGGGGTTTTCAAGCTGGATCGACAGTCATGGGCTCTTTGTATGCTGGGCCCTGTGTGCAGTGGGCAGTGGTGCACTGGGTGTTCTGGTGACTTTTGTGGCCAGCATTGACTTTTTCATCAATTTGTGCTGCATTGGCATTTCTGTTGGATCGGACCAGACAGGCAGGCCTTTGGTCCCCGTGGGCATGGGTGAGCCTTGGGTGCCCTTGATATAGTTAGTGTTCAATATTGTTCAGTTCACCTGTCAGTGGTCATAATGTTATGGCTGGTATAGGTATATTTGATACATCACTGCTCAGGTAAATTTATTTATTTTATCTTTGGTAGCTTGGTTAACAAGTAGTTCATGCAATTAATATCACGTTTTTGAGAAATACTACAAGTTAAACTTCGTCTTGACCCTACCTAGTACCGCACCTAACATCTTTTAATTCTACATGTTAAAATGTGTACAAAGTATTAAAATAAAAGATGTCCTGAGTTTATATTGGTCCTACATGATACAGTATGGCCAGATCCTCATGTGTCGTAGGAAGATGTAAAGTCAAACCATAACGCATTAAATGTTTATATTTTTTCTTTAAGAAAGCATTAATATAACATATATGGAACAAATCTGCAGTGTCAGACACTTGTAACATTTGGAGATAAAAGCTAAACATTTTCCCATCTTCAGGACATCGGAATTTAGGCTTCTGAGTTGTTCCGGTCTGGTTGTTGTTAGCATACGGCTCATCTTGTCGGATCAGAAATGATATCTATGTCGAGTTTTATTACGTGATCTGTTGGGAAATTTCCCGTCAGCTGGTAATTTGAAACTCATGTACCAGTTTGTGTTTCATTTAGACCTGCACTGCTCCAAACCGGGGGGAATAATGATGCTTTGGCAAGGATCTGAAGGGCTTTGGGAATTTGGAGGGATTTAGCCATATCAAACCACCTGCTCTGCTTGGTGATGACCTTTTAGCGAAGATTAGCATGTGTTCGACACCTGTAGGTAGATTATGAGAATAATCATGTCTTATGTTCGCTCATAACGGTTGTTTCATTTTAATGGCTCTTGGATACGCTGCGGTGTTTGCTCGTCTGAGCTTCATGAGTAAGATGTTTCAAAAGCAGCATGGTCGATTGCATCGTGTCAGGATGACCCTGTTTTCTCTCTCTCTCTTTCTCTCTCTCTCTCTCTTTTAATGCACTGCATAACATTGTCATTCAGAGTGATCCATCACTGTCATGTGACGCTTTAATCATACTACAGACAGACAGCTGTATCTGTATTTATGTCAAAACACAACATGTTTTATGGATGATCAAAACAAGGCCCAGACTTCCATGTATCCACTTTATTATATTTTGGTTCATGATTTGATTAGCACAGCTTGGTAGCTTGTTAGCCAGAGATTTGTGGGATCTTTGAACTATGTTAGGGACCAGATCTGGGATATTGAAAATTTGCGTAAATTAAGGCTTAAGGTAAATTGTTCAGGGACTGACTGTAATGTGCTTTATTTTGGCAAACCCAATAGTAATCATACTATAGTCATAATTCTAGCGAAAGGTAAGACACAAGGTGATCAGACGAAGATCAGTAATCAACAATCAAGTAATTTGAGGCTAAACTCAGAACAGGTGAACACATTAGGTAACACAATATCTTCATGTTTCAACCATTGGAGGACCCGAAACCAGACTCGAAATTTCCTGTCCGTCTGTCTATCTGTCCGGCCAGAATTTGTCACAGCAGGACCACTGCAAAACTGTCTGAACAGAATTTAATGGAACTTTGCTAGTCCTTTGGTATCTGCCTAAAGTTAAACCTACACCATAAACGAAATTAAAACGAAAGCAGTTTTTTTTCATGAGCAGTTTTGTTTATGAACCATATAGTATGTTTTAACAGTGTACTGTGCACACGTCAAATGGTGGGCATGTCTTAAATCGACAGCGGGACAGAATTGATATTTGCCTGAAGTTTAACCTGCACAATAAGTAAAAACAAAATGTTGAGTAAAAGTGATGTTATGAACAGTTATGTGTGGGATTTAATAATCTACTGTAAAATAATCTACTAAT
>JAOVVB010000035.1:3542342-3569037 GCA_028570985.1 Heterobranchus longifilis | reverse complement strand
GATGTTGAAAATAAAACAAGAGACAAAGAAATCAACAGACGTCTGGAGTCGTGAGTAACACTGTGTAACAAGAAAGACACGCGTCAGAACTTGTGAATAACATGCACGTACAGGTAGGAACAAGGTTGTGGTAAAGCTCAGCTTTCGTTCAATGATGTTGTGTGTCTGTGAAGCCACACACACACACAGCAGACACACTGTTCAAAGAATATGGCTTTAATTTTTCTGCTTCAGTACAAAGGCATTGTATTAATATGCTAATGAAAAACAAGATTATTAACGTAAAGCACCTGGTGACAACTGTTTCCCATGTTCTGATTGTGCATGTGTGTGAGTGTGTGTGTGTGTGTGTCATGCACACACATATACGTATGTACATGTTAGTGACCATAGAAAGTGCGAATTAGCTACTGGCAATGGATTAGTAATGTCACACACATTTTTATTACAGTGTGTGTGTGTGCGTGTGTCTACGCTAACATATCGAACCTTTACGAAGCTGAACACACCTATGATGAGAACGTTTAGATTTTTGGTACATTGACGCTGTTATTCAGACCAACTAGTATTAGTGTGTGTGTGTGTGTCTGTCTGTCTGTCTGTCTGTCTCAGAAAGAGATGTGAGAACTCTTGCTGCAAGGATGCTTTTTAGATCTAACTATTTTGAGTAAGATGTCATTGGGGCAACAAGACAGACTGACAGCCCCAACTTTCCTTAGTTGTTTTATTCAAGCATTGAGAGCTTAATGCAAGCTGGCTTCTCTGGCAAACCAAATCCACTATGAATGAGACAGATGGGCAGATTCAGTCCATTTTAATAAGGGCTTTTGTGTCTTTTATTGTGCGTAAATTACAGATGATGAGAGTTTTCACAATCCGTAAGCCCCCCCATTCCTCTCTCCATTTGTAAAACAGAAATTGTATGTCTTATAGCAAACTGTCTAATATTTGTTATCATGTAATTCCACTCCTGCAGCTCTGACTTGCAATATATAGACCAAATAAATCCCTTATATTGGATAGGAGCTTCCCTGGCTGCAGCACCTTCTCAAGAGTTTGTGTGTGCATTGTATAGATAAGCTGATCCAGGATGAAGGCGGGGTGGCATGAAGTGGACAAGTGTAAGGCTTGTTATAGGAAAAATATATATTTTCACTATCAAGTTCTGAATTCATACACTGCTGTTTTGTCTGTAGGGCTACAACAGTCAATAAAAAGAAAAGTTGATGTGCCATTTGTATGTGCGACATGGTGGCTTAGTGGTTAGCACTATTGCCTTGTACTTCCAGGGCTGGGGATTTAAATCTGTGTGTGGGTTTGCATGTTATTACTATTAATGTTTGGTTTATTCTGGGTACTCCAGCTTCCTCCTGCAACCCAAAGACATTCAGTGTAGACTGATCTGCAGGTCCAAATTGCCTGTAGCATATGTATGCTTGTGCCCAGCGATTGGTTTGATGGATGAATTTGTATGGTCAATTGAGGAATCTTTGTGAAACATTTTATTTCAAGTAATTTGTATACCAACATGTTGGTGAAATATTTTAATACAAGAATGAAGAAAGAAGAGCAAGAAGAGAGTAATGTAATTTCACAGTCGTTATGTGATATACACTGATGAGCTATAACATTAACAGCACTACCAGGTGGATTGAATAACATTATCAATTATATACCAGTAAACTAACCACAGGCTCATAGGCACCCAAGGTTCACTCATGCCCACAGGGACTAAAGGTCAGCCTGTTTGGTCTGCCAGTGCACCGCAAATCATCAAAACAGTCAATGCTGGCTATGACAGAAAGGCACCAGGACACCCATGAGACCCAGCAGGCAAAGAGTCCAAGGTTGCTGACCTGGCTTCCAAAATCCCCAGATCCAAGTCTGATCAAGTGCCTGTCACAAAATGGATGTGCAGGCACAGCATCACTGCAGATGGTAAGATATTCTATTTAAAGAAATCAAAACAGGAAAAGATATTCAATTGTTTATGAGAACAACAAAAAACAGGATAGGAAACCCTTGGTGACAAACAGGAAATAAACAGTGATGTGCCAAATAGATGCGAGAGTGAAGACTTAAAACAGGTGATAATGATACCAATGAATGCCACTGAACAGACCTGTGACAAGACAAGACTGTGAATCAAAAACCATGACCAACCAAGGTAATTTACATGTCCGAAGAAAAACAAAGCACCAAAGTATTCCATGGACGCAGAGTCATAGAGATGTTATTGTATAAACAGGTCTGATTCATGGAGCCTCCACACCCTGCCACCCACAGCACACAAATTATCTGCTGCCAACATCCTGGTACCAACATCCACAGCACACCCCCTAGAGGTCAGAGCCACCCCAGTTGCACAAAGAGAACCCAAAGCCTAGGTGGTTTTAATGTTGTGGCTGATCGGTGTATATGCAGTGTCTGTTTTACACTCAAATAAACCAGCAAAAGCCAAAAACACATTTATTTTTGTAGTCAAGCTTATGGAATTGGTTATGGTCTTTCTAGTAGCTACAACCACAAACAATCCAACCCGTGACCAACCAACAGGTTAATATTAGCTAGCTACTTTTCCTCAGTAACAGACAACAAATCTATCAAAGAGAACTCGCCATCATAAAAGGCCACACTTATCTCATAATTTTACTTCTGGCTTTAAGTATTATCTAATGTAGTAAATATTAAATATTTAAATTATGTAAATATTATCTTTCTTACTCCTTACTAGTAAACTGGAATGACTTCTAAAGATATTGCCTCTCAATTTTATCTTTGTTACTTCTCAGTGGCACAGATAACCAGAAAATTGTCATGTCACACTTTTTTCTAACTTAAGAGCGAGCCCACTTGAGTAAAGCATTCATTCATCAGTTAGCCCACCGTCAACTAAGAAAAAAAGTTTCATGAATAAATGCCCGTGTCTATTTTATTATTATGGAAGTTTTTATTGCTTTTTATTTTCTTTTAGCACTTAGTTACTCAATTTGTGATTAGTCAGAATTGCTGTCATTGAAACAGGGCAATAATGGTTAGATTAGAATATTGAATTGTGTATAGGGGATGAGCTGTTGAACATAATATAAAAAAAAGAATATCTTATTGTTGAGTTAATTGCACAGCTCTTGACAGGGCTCCTGTCGCCACCTAGCTCTGTGCAGTAATTTGGGCAGCTTTCAAAAGCTATTAGAACCCTTTCTGGTGCATATATATATATTTTTTTTTAAACAAATGCTTTAGGCAAACTGTAACCAAGAGAGAAAACGCCAATGGTGAAATGTTGGCATCATATAGTAGGAGGTCATATTGTTCCACCACAATTTTTCTACAAGCTTATTGCTTGTCTGTTCTGTTTCTGCTCACTAGCAATGCTATCAGCATTGCAAAACTCTTCAAAGTCAACTCATTTGGCCACAATATGACAGGACCATGGTGATTCAGCAGGTTTCCCTACCCTTAACAGATCATGCGCTTTCCTAAACCTTGCTTGGTGCTTCATCGAGATGCTGATAAAGCCTCATTCTGCTTGAGGCTAGTGAGACAGCTGACAGCAGGGAGGGAGAAATGTAGCAGTAAAGTGGTCATTAAGTCATTGCTGAGGCCAAAGAAGCTCCAGTGTATGCCTTGGCCTCCCATAGAGTTTCATTACTGCAGTCTTTACACTCCACACCATTGCTAGTCTTAATGCTTTTTAATCACGCTAATTACCACTGAAGCAAAAGCATAGCTGAACCAGGCTAAGCTAATAGGCAAGACATCAACCACATGGGTGTGAATGCCATGCGATAAAATCCTATTAAAATGTTATGCCAAAAACATAAACATAATGCTTATGCACACACATCCTTATGCACAAAGCCCAGGAGGATGATCAATGCTGTGATCAATATAGAAGTAAACATCTCAAAACATTATTATGGAAAAAAAAACTCACTACAAAAGCAGCTCAGGTCCCTCACTTGTATGTAAAGTACATGCTTTATACTCCTTCATCTCTCGATTCAATACAAAGATTGAAACCATCTTTTTCTTCCAGTCAGCCAGTCTTGTTTCTCTAATTTCTTTCATTCTTTAATTGTTTCTCTACTTTCTTTCAATTGTTTTCCATTCAAGGAAAACAGTTTTGAAAAAGAAGCTCATGCAAGTAAAGGCAAAGATTTTAAAAAACAGAAACAAATCAAACAAGAAAAAAATCAATGTTAAAAAAATGTCCATTCTGGCATTCTGTTGTCTAATCAAAAATCATCAATAGCATGGTAAAAAAAAAAAAAAAACAGAAGATCCAATAAAGGATCATTTTAATGTAAGACAGGGGTTTGAGGGGATGAGGGGCCATCTGAGGTAAGGCATATGAATGTAGGGCTCATTCCCATGGTTACAATGGTTCCCTTGGTTACAGTGCCATGGAGACTTATGTATCCAGAATGTCTAGGTTATCATAGAACATTTAGTCTAATACATCTGCTTCTGCAGACCTCCCTGTCCTATCCAGTATACATACTATGAACTTGTGCATAAAATCACACAAATGAGCACATACAATATATACACACAGTTACCTGTTTTAAACAATACACACAAAGTTGTGTTTAGGTTTTATTTGCGATCAGGACTTTCTGCCTGTCTGCAGGAATAAATGCACACAATCTGTAATGAGCTTGATTAATGAATTAATTAATATTATTATTATTATTATTATTATATATTATATATATATTTTTAACAATCTTTTAAAAGTGCCATGAAATGAACTAAATGCCTGGAATATTGATGTTTTTTTTTCTAAAAAAAAAAAAAAAGTAGGAAAGGGGAAAAAAATGAAAAATTATTGTGTAAATGTTTATTGTGTAGGCTGTGTTAATGTCTGCAATGTATCAACAAAGCAGTTGTGTGGCTACTGTATAAGAAAACCACTCGTTAGTAAGAAAAAAAAGCCTTGAATTTGCTAGGGAGCATAGAGATTGGAATTCAGAGCAATGGAAGATTGACCCTATTTCAGGGTGCATGAAGCAATGCACCCATCATGCATAGTGCCCACTGTACAAGCCTCTTGGGGTTGCTTCAATTGTTCAGGTCTAGTCTCAGCAATATTATGTGGCAAATAAAATGAAGTCAGCTGACAACCCAAATGTACTGAATGACCAGGTTATTATATCTATTAAGTTTTCCATGACTGATGACACAGGCATATTGCAAGACTCAAACTGTGAAAGAGTGGTTTGGGGAGCATGAGGAATCACTTTCACACATGAACTGACCACTACATTGTGTGCTTTAATTACAGCTAAAGGTAAATGAATGAAATCATAGTGTGTGTCTTTCTGTGAACTGTCAAAAATATTAAATATGTTATAGTTGCAGGTCGCATGATGGCGAGATTTATATTTTGATAGTATGGTGCCACTATAAGTACAGTCAGGTCCATCAGTTTTGGATGTGTGACATTAACGATTTATGAATAAAAAAAATGAAAGTGATTCTGTGTTGGGTTTAAATGTCTTTTGAATGGATTTTGGCAGGCAGCTGCTTTCCACTCCTCCCCTATGTTATGACGACCTGTGACGTGGAGTGATACACATAGTTACTGTCTATTATCACCACTTGTGGAATGCCTCTTGTCTAATCAGATAACACGGTTGGAACTAACTGTTGTATAACATGGTATATTACTATGGGTAACTATAGTATATTTCACAGTAAAATTTCTTTTACTTTATAGGTAAGGTAAAAACTTGTCATGATTCATTTTATAATTGCAAGAAAATAAGTTCAGTTTCTTGTTGGACACCCAATCATTTTTGGCAATGATTTGAACATACATGTTTTAGATCATTGCACTGTTAAAAGATACATTTTTTGGAGGAGCATCTTTAATAGTAATTAATGACTTTCTGGTACATAAAGGAGTCTATGATGCCACGCACTGTATCTTATGGTTTCCAGGGCCTTTGGAGGAAAGACCGGGCCCAAGTTCCAGTAATGTCTAGTGAACTTCAAGCACTTACTTTGTAGTTAGATGTAAGAAAGAGCTCCTTCTTGTATGTGTTCTAAATATTTTTTGGCATGATGGTGTTGTTTAGTTTTAGATTTGGAGACCTGATGATCCTAAAATGTTGTCATCTTCCTCACTGTGTAGGAGGGCAAAATAGGCTTTGGTCTTGTTTTTGTATTTTCTAGTTTCCCATATTGATGAATGACTAAAGCAGGCTGGCCTCTCCATCACCTCATATTTATCATGCTGCACATTATTTCTAAGAATTTCCAGGCAGTTTCTTGAAAAAAAGAAAGCAGTCTACATTGTCAAACTGGGACATGAAGTATGCTTTTGCATTTTTTTGGCATATCTTCTAAGGTGATTGTTTAACAGTGCCACTGAGTTTAGCCAAGTTTTATTGACATGTACAGCTGTGAAAAGCTCCCAATGATCTCCCTGTCTGCTTAATGAACTTAATCAGCAATGTTTATACGCACACATACACACACAGACAGAGTATACAGTCAATCAAGCGTCCAGCTCTCTCCAGACAAACCCCCTGTAGTGTCTGGAATCCAGTGCCAATCAATAGCTTAAAATCTGCCCAGTTGTAAGTACCCAGGGGTCAGATGTCATGCTCAATCAGAGGTGGGAAACACAAACCACAGGAAGCTCAATCAAAAGTTAAATAAAGGCATGGATGGTTTGTTGAGGCTTCAAACTAAACATGACAAAATATGCTGATTTTTTAGGGTATTTTCACGCTTGAGTTGTTTTCCAAACTCAAGGTCGTTTGCACTGAGATTTTGGTTGAGTGTGAAAGCTGTTTGTGTTTTTGCTCAGAAAAAATAAAGAATTTCTTTAAGTGAATCTGCTTGATGACTGCAACGTGTGCGTGTGTGTGTGTGTTTGTGTGTTTGTGTGTGTGTGTGTGTGTGTTTGTGTGTGTGTGGTTTAGGGGAGTCTGCTCCTAGGGCTCTGTATTAAATAATGACATTAATTTAAATTGTCATTTTACTTTGTGCTGGAGATTGACAATGGAAAATGTGTGTAGATAAGACCAACGAAACAACAATTCCAATTAAATGTAAAAAAAAATAATAATAATTCTTTCTATTTTTTTTTTAGTTAATAACCTCAAAAAATTGGAGTCAGATGTTAGCATTGGAGTCTTGTTAAGAAAATTAGTTTGGAGGTGTGGACTAGTACTTTGACTAATAAAAACCATCAAACTAACCAAAGAGCTTCAGAGGATCTATGGTCAAGAATTGTTGATGTACAAAAAGTTGGACAGGGTTACAAAGTGATTTCAAAGACTTCAGAAATTCACCAGTCTACAGTTGGAGAAACTTTGGGATTGTGGCTATTCTACAAAAAATCCAATCAAAATGACATCAAGAGCACAATAAGGTAAAGAAACAACCCCGAGCGACAGCCGAGGGTTTGAAGGCATAATTGGAACTGGCTAACATAAAAAAAAATGTAAAAAAAAATAAATCCGCCTTTTGGAGTGACCAAGTCAGAGTTCAGACCTCAACCCAATAGAGATCATATGGAATGACTTGAAGAGAATCATACACATGAGACATCTAAAGAATATGACAAAGCTATGGGAAGAATGGGCAAAGTTCCTCTTGAACAATGTGTAAGTCTGATCCACAGCTACCAGAAGGGGATTTACTATATATATATATATATATATATATATATATATATTACACACACACATTCATACATTCATTCATCTTCTATACCTTTTATCCTGTCGTGGGGGCCTCAAGCCTATTCCAGGAGACTTCGGGCACGATACAGGGTAAACCATGCACAAGGTACCAAACAGGCTACCGTACACATACACTCGCACACTCTGGGCAACTTGGATTACTAGTTAACCTCATCTGCATGTCTTTGTACTGTGGGAGGAAACCAGAGTACCCAGAGGTAACACACCAATGACATGAAGAACATGCAAACCCGTTCACACAGACCAGAACCCTGTGCGAGACCACACTATACTAACCACTATGCTACCATGCCGACTTTCATAATATCAAAATGATAGTGGGGGGCCAAAGTGCTTCGGTGGCTTAGTGGTTAGCCCTGTTGCCTTGGACTTACAGGTTTGGGAGTCTAAATCTTCTTCTCACTCTGTGTGGATGGAGTTTGTTTGTTCTCCCCTTGCTCTGTTGGTTTCATCATGATACTCCAGTTTCTTGCCAATACTTCAAATATGTGGTATTAGCTCATCCGTCCACATGCCACTGGGTATATCAGGTGAAAAATCCTTCCCACCCTTTAGAGAGAGGCATCGTTTCAGTGGCAGTTTCTTACGGGGTCAGGTTGCCAGCTTTCATACAATCGGGTGAGGGCCCAACAGTGGCGCTGCGATAGCGCTGGAGCTCAAACCAGGTACCTTCCGATCAGTGTATGTTGATTGGTGTTTTCAACTTTCCTGTAGTGTGTACTGTGATGGGTTGGCTTTCTATCCAGGATGTACTCTACCGTGTGCCCTGAGTTTCCTGGGATATGATTTAGGCCCCCTGTGACCCTATACATGATAAGAGGTACAGAAATTGGATTGATGGATAGATGAATGTGTTCATGAAATCAATATATGGCTTCAATGCATTTGTGTGAAAAATTAAGGAAATAATTTCAAATTGCAATGATGACAAAATTAATCCTGGGTACAGATACAAGTATTAGGACTGCATGTGAAGACACCCTTAAAGTGTTTTTAACTTTTAGCAACGTTACTTAATGCTAATAAATGGAGAATGGCAACACAGTGAAAAAGAGTGCTGTTGAAAGAGCATGATTTGATCCTTTTTGCCTCTTCCTTTCCTTAGGCTACTCTGATGCTCATAAGGCATGTGGCCATCCATCCATCAAACACTTCATATATATTTAAATATGTTGATTTAACAAGCCATGGAGTGAATAGCCACTTCTCTTTCCATTCTCTTTTGGCCCCTGCTTCCTTGAACAGACTAGAACCTAATGCCAAAGCAGCAGCTCTGAACTAATGTCAGTGAAGTAATGTCAGTGGACCTGGCAGGTACTTTTTAGCAGAAATGTCATTCTATTCTTCCTAAGGCTATACTGTGTGTCAAGGGCATTCATATTACAGAAAGAATAAAAATCCAGGGACCAATGAAATGACAGAAGAAATCAGTAGGAGAAAGCTTTAAACATTAAAAAAAAAAAAAAAAGAACCCTGTAAATAATTCAAGGAACACATGAGATTGGAATGCGGTGGTCAACTGTTTACTGAGACTTTAAAGTTTTTAAGCTTTTAGTTACTAAATCCTGAGGCTGATTTAGTCATTTTATGGCTCGTTTTGCATTAGACAGGAGAAACGCTCAATCGCCTGAGTCATGTAATGAAAGCTAAAGTGAACTCAAGTGTAAGGTTCACCCAAAATAGAGTTTAATGATATATGAGTTAAAAAAATATATAATAAATCACACCGTCTGGTCTCACTGATATTTTTCTGTGCTATTTGAGCTATTTTCCGCTCTGTTGCCATTATTCAGCTGTATTGACGTGTTGATGCACAAACCTGTAGACATATTTGTAAAATTGCGTTATTTCATTGATGATCCTTCAAGATGGTGATCCGCATTGCTTTCCAAAAGGCCATAAAATATTAAAAACCCTTTTAAGTAAATTTTATTGATGCATGATGTATGGCTGAACTGCAATTCGTATTGAACATGAAATGATAAATGGTGTTTTCAAGCAACTCAAGTGTTAAGTTGTTGTGCAGCATTTTGGTACACATCTAACACAGAATTTGAGGTCTGAGGTGGACAGAATGGAAAAGTAGGTGTGGAAAATGGGGGGGAAAGAAGATCAAATGCTGGCAAGCATGTATGCAGATGTCTAGCAGTCAAACTAACCAGCTTGGGTTCTAAGTTTCAGAACCACCTATAATACTTGCCACCTCATACCTCTAGGGTGCTTTGTTCGATCCTGGACTCCTGTTAATTTCTGTGCATGTTCCTTCTCTCAGGTCTTCCCAGGTGTCCTCATGTTTTCCTGGTTTGCTTTCACCTCCTAAAAAAGCCTGCCAGTAGGTGGATTGGTTAAAATAAATTGCTACTAAATGTGAATGAGTGTGTGAATGAAATGTATGTGTGCATTGTCATGGACTGATGTCCCCTGCCAGGGTGTATTACTGCCTGATGTTCAGTGTTCCCGGAATAGACTTCATGGTGCCAATAGGATTCACCCTGCTCCTGACCAGGATACCAAGAGGTTACTCCAAATGTTTTTTGTTTTTTTTCCCGCAAGTTTCAACTGTTCAGTTTCAGTGAGCCATTCTGTAGAGATGACATAAATCTGATCTGATATTTTGTTGTTGCAGCTTATCTGCATTGTGAGATGCTTTTCTGTTCACCGTGGTGACTAAAGAAGAGTTATTTAAGTAACTGTAACCTTCCTCTCAGCTTTAACTAGTTTGGCCAATCTCTTATGACTTCCTTCAGCAGCAAGATGATTTTCCAATAAATAGGTGTTTTTTTTTTTGTTTTTTTTGGCACATCCTGTGCAAACTCTAGTGATTGCTAAAGGCAAATCTCCCAGCAGCTTTTTGAACTGATATGCAGCATGACTAACATCCTGTGTAGTCGGTGACTGTTGAGGGATTACAAGGGTTTTTCATCTGAGAAAATGAACAGTTTGATAACAAAATGAAGTCAGTTTGCATTTTGTGCTGTTTTAAAATTTTTTTAAAACTGCGAACTGATTGAAAATATTTTGTGCATTTTGTTTTTGTTGTTTTAAGTCACAAGGGGAATTTTTTTTTCTTAAAATTATTTGGGTTAAATTGCTATGAATTTTGTGTGATTTTGCAAAAAGCTTTAACTTTTACCTCCTTTGGGGTTGGCACAATGGATAAATCAGATGCTAATGGTATTAGTTTTTATGGTCATCTTTGTATGCAATTTTGAATTGATAATATGTAATTTGAGACTGAATAAAAATATAGCAAATTCATGCTCTTTTTTTGTTAGTCACTAGAAGCAAATTGAAACAAGGGAAATAGTGTTGAGTTTTAGTGCAAACTTAACCTTTTTAATTACAAAGATTCTTGAAGATCATGTGAAACATGATAAACAATGCAAAAACTTTTTGCATCATTATCCTCCTTCTCTACCAGTTTTAGGTTCACTTCGGTAGTTGATCCCAGCACCTTATCACAGTACAGTTATGTTTTTATGTTTTATGTTTTTACATCATCTATCTATCTATCTATCTATCTATCTATCTATCTATCTATCTCTCTCTCTCTCTCTCTATATATATATATATATATATATATACACACACATCTGTAGTCCCATAAGGATAAAACCTAACACCTTCTCACACGCAGCACATGTATCTCATGTCTCTTGTACATAAGGTTTGAGCGTATTCAGAGTGGTATTACACTATACAGTATGTGTGCTTACTGTAAGTGCATCATGGCTACCAAATGCAGCAAAGCCAGTGCAAGTCACAGGAGCAAGAGTAAAAAAGAGGGTTATTGATTTGGAAATGAAAAATAAGGTTGTGTTAAAAAAAGAGAGAAAAAAAATATATATATATTATATGTTTACCACAGTGGCTACACTATAGGATTCTACATAACAACATTGTTATATATTTAACATAGCTTTGTTAAATATCTAACATGATGTTTGCACAACATCCAAATGACATAATATCCAGTTTCATAGAATTTATCTCAGATGTTAAATGACACATACAGTACCTGCCATTTACAGTATCACTGATGTAGCGACTGCAATGACAGTAAGAGGGAGTATAGGTCCTTTGTCTTGGCTTCAACACTCCAAAATCCATTAAATGCATTTGGTTCACTGCTGTGTCACGCACCTCATAGTTTCACTTCACTGATTATGTGACAGAAGTGATGCAACTGGCTTTGCATGATGTGTCATCTTTTGATCTGAAATGCGGCCACTAGGCGTTGCGGTTTGTCTAAAAGTTCAAAGCTTAAAAAAATGTTATACTGACATTTTTTTAATTAAATGTTTTCTCATAGACATTCTTGTGTGGTAAAAACAAATAGCCAAAAGAAAAAGTCTAAAAATTCTGAAACGATAAGAGGAACTTTTTATCAAATATTGCTAAAAAGTTTCCAGAGTTTTAAATCACTGACATCATCTTTAAATGTACTGTGTGCAAGGAAACATTTTGCACTGTACAAAACATGATCTCAAATTGAAACTTGTCTTTCACATTTCACTGTATTAGAAGTCTGCTGTCACAGGTGCAATTGCATTGTAATCACTTGCATGGAAATGAATCAGCTGTAACATTTATTTCATTGATTTACAAATGTGTTCAAAGTACATTGAACTCCATTTAGGGCAATGTTCATCCAGAGTCACACACAAAATGGTGTTTCTAAATCTGTTTGTCCACTAAAGCTCTTTATCTCCCAGTATTTTCCACAAGGATTTCAGATTGTCTGCACAGTGGTAACAGGGTCATGCCCTAAAAAACGGGCATTGATTGGATGAGCTCAGTGGTCACACTACACAGAGTGTCTCACACAGTCACACAACCCTGCACACACTGAAAGAGCTTCCATTTCTAGTTGGCTAGTTGGGTAGACAAACATGTGTATATACATATACTCTCATATACACACACACACACACACACACACGGATCTTGGTCGTTAAGTAAATTCAAGGCTATATGTGACTTCATGGAAGATGCAAACTGTGTAAAGCCTGTCACTGTCTATCAGTCACATGATATAGCTAACAGCCACAAACAGCGACAGACAGATAGAAATGTAAATGAAGAGGGAAAGGGTAAGGGATAGAAAGAGCATAGTTGCAGCTACGCTAGCATGGCATGGACTTATACAATCAGTTCTAAGGCTAGGGTTATAGGTCCCCTTGGTTAATGGATGGTTCCCTAATTAAAATTTATTAAATCTCTCTCTGTCTCTCTCTCTCTGCGTGGGTGGGTGGAGGTGTTGGGGGCAGTTGGCAGACTTTTCTAATTAGCCTGGAAGGCCAGATAAAAGGCAAAATACCTGATGTTGCTGACATTCTCTCGCACTTTCTCTGTCTCTCGTTTTCTGTGAATATGTCAGTGTAATTAAGGCTCCTGTGATCAGTTTGACAGCAGTTTAATGTCATGGGATCACAGGGCGAAAGGTTGGGCCACAAAGTTCACGCAGTGTGTGCATGAATGTGATAGAAGGACATTGTGGAGCAATGTTTTTTCAGTACTTTGACATTTTGTATATTGCGATCTACAGGCAAAAAAAAATAAAGAGCAGAACACGTCACATCCTGCACATGGACAATATTCTCCCTCACATCCTCACTGTAAATTAGACATTAATGCCCCATAAAAAATGCCCAGGACACTGCTGTTTTAATAAAATATGTTTTCTTTATAGTGCTAGATTGTGCCAGAGTAGCTGCCTGATAGTATTTTCTTGCAACCCTGAGTTTTCCCCGAGTGCGTTTCCTGTCCCTGTTGATTTTCTCTTGTTTTCTCAATGACTTTCCATGTGCTGCAGCTTCACTAGGCTTGCACGGTCCATCCTCTCCCTTTCTTCCAGCTCTACCTGGCACCTGCTGTTGACCACCTGGTTCAAGTTACTTTTGTAGCTGAAAATCTCATCCTCTCCCAGTAACCCCTCTCTCTCTTTTAAAGCTTTTTTTTTGTTTTCAAGGCTGTGGATATTTAAAGTTTTTCTTTTTTGCAGGGTTTTGTTAAAGGGTTTCAAATTGCATCTACTACGTCTACTTCTTTGCTTTCACCCACACGCCTGATGCCTACACTGCAGCAACGTCAAAATATTTCTTTATAATAGATGCAAATATAAAATAATTAATTATATTCAGACATTATTATGCTGTTAATTAGTAAAAGTCTTAGTGTTTATTAGTAAAAAAGTAGCAAAACTATCTGCCAGTAGAATAATATATTTTAAACTTTAACTAAACTAAACTAATTAGTGATGTGACTATAAATAAGGTTAATTGTCTTGTATTTCTTATATGATATCTATTATAATATATAATGAGTAAATATACACAATTTCTTTACTTAGTAAGATATCATGTTTTGAAGTGTGAAAACACTGCAAACAAGTAACATCTTGAAAACATGAAAACAATCTTAACTAACAATTTAATTCTTCCTAATGTACTCCCGTAATTTTACACATTAATGTTCACCGTGCATGTAATTAGGACCACCTGTACAACTGCACAACATATCCAGGTTTCCAATCAGCCAATCATGTGGCAACAGCACAATGCATAAAATCATGCAGAATACAACACAAGAGCTTGAGTTAATGTTCACATCAAACAGCAGATTGAGAAAAATGTCTGATATTTGTGACTCTCTGACTCACTGGCATGGTTGAGTATTTCAGAAATCGCTGTTCTTCTTAGATTTTCAAACACAACAGTCTCTGGAGGTTACTCAGAATGGTGTTTTAATAAAAAAAAAAAAAAAATTTAAAAAAGCACCTGAGATCTGAGCAAAATGACCAGACCGCTCCAAGATTGCAGGAAGCCTATAAAAAAACTCAGATAAGTGATCTTTATATCCATGGTGAGAAGAAAAGTATTTCTGCAGGCATGACAAGATTTGAGGTGAATGGGCAGCAACATGAGGTTCCACTCCTTTCTGAGGCAGTTGACCTGTATGAGCATGCTTAGTTGCATTGCATTGCTGCTAAATGACTGGCTGATTAGAGAGCTGCATGAATGTACAGGTGTTCATCATAAACAGGGGTAGTGAATGTGTACTGTTTATAAACACACACAAACATAAAGGTTCATATAAAATGTTCAATATAAAATTAAACTAGGGACATTAATAAAAGTGAATAGACCAGATGTGAATCTTGGGAAGAGAAATTCAGAGCACAATAACAATATAAGAATCATAAAAAGAGATCCCAGTCAGTCTAATGTGAGGTACATAACAGCCAGGTTGGTGCATTACTCACTCACTCACACATCATCTATACTGCTTTCCCCTGTGTACAGGGTCACAGGGGCCTGGAGCCTATTGACACACTCATTTACACAGTAAGGGCAATTTGGGAATGCCAGTTATCCTAATCTGCACGTCTTTGGACTGTGGGAGGAAACCAGAGTACCCAGAGGAAACCCACCAAGCAAATTCCATGCACACAGACCCAAGGCGGGAATCAAACCTGGACCCCAGAGGTGTAAGGTGACAGTGCTAACCACTAAGCTACCGTGCCACCTAGGTTGGGGATTAATGACATAAATTTGGATAAGTTCTTTAAAAATAAATAAATTAATTAATTAATTAAAAGCCAAAAACATGAATAAGAATTGTTTGCAGTTTACAGTTCAGGCTGTTTTTTATCTTCACATTGACCTAGGTTTTGGAAACTATGGTTAACTAATCAGTTTTTACACCAGTATGGTGCAGTACTAAATTGTTCATGTTATTCAATAGGCAATAAAATTAGCAATGTCAATTTTATTGTTGTTTTGTGTGTGTGTGTGTGTGTGTGTGTTTTAAGAATGTACTTATTGCGTAAATTACATGTACTGTAACTCCTTTAATATGCAGTATGGATGAAAGTTTGTGAACACCTGAACATCACACCCATATCAGGTTCCAAACAAACAAATCTTAAGGAGCCTTTGGCAATTTGGGAACATCAATTAACCTAATCTGTATGTTTTTGAACTGTGGGAGGAAACCAGAGTATGCAAAGGAAACCCACCAAGCACACAGAGAACATGTAAACTCCACGCACACAAACTGTGAATTGAACCCTGGAGTACTAAACACTATGCCACCATGCTGCTGGGAATGCTAAATGCCATTAAGAAATGTAAAAGTTAAACACCAGAAAATCTTTGCTGTTGTTCTACAACTTTTATCGACATGATCATCCACATATTTTCACTGTGGATGAGAGTACAGAAGCACACAATCCTCCTACTGGATGCTCCTGTGCCATGCAGGCAGATACAGGAGAAGAGAAAGCCCATCACAGGATAAAAAAAAAAAAAAATTGCATAACTTTGCCAAGTGGTTGCCAGTGTCATCTGTCTGGAAGAAAACTAGTCTCAAAATAAAAACATTTGGTTCCTTGACAACCATTTCAGTCACCATGTTTATACATGTATAAGTAGGGTTTCCACAAACTGTTGCCTCAGTGTTCGAATCACACAGCAGTACAGAAACTCTTTGTATGATGAAGCAGTATACTATAGTTTCCCTTCACTGGAACTAAGCGGCCCAATCCTGTTCCAAAATAGCACTGCCCTTGTACACAAAATGGGCTCAGTGAAAACATAGTTGGAATGAAACCTGACCCCACTCTACTGAACACCTTTTGGATGTACTGGAACACCACCTGCACAGCAGGACTCCTTAACTGACATCAGTGCCTGACTGTAAGGTTTTATAATATTGTAAGACACTGTAATCTAATAAGAAGATTCCTGTGCCATGAGAACAGACCCCTCACAGTGCTTCCTTATGCCTTCTGTGGTAACACCTTCTATATTGTGTACCCAGACGAGTATACATCCAAATGGCTCTTGTCTGCCAGAATCCTTTGGTTTAATCAGGAGAATGCAAATGTATTTCCTCTCATCTGTCTGTCTCCGGGACCCTCTATGACCGACATGTCAATGACTGGTTCTTTTGATGTTTGGGACGTAGAACCATTTAAATGTGCTCTCTTTGCTGAAAATAAACAGAGATCTTCAGACATCATGCCTGCGTGTGTGTATGTTTTTCTTTCCCGGTCGATCGGTAAGTGTATCAAGGTGCAGCGGACACAACAAGAAATAACTCTTCTTCTATTAGCTTAAAACTTAGCTCGGACACACTTCTTCCTAATTTAAACCTAACACTGGCCTATAACCTGACCTTGAGGAAAAACATCCAAAATCTAGTGGGAAATCCTTCCCAGAATATTGGAGGATATCTTGATAAAGAAGGGGGACTAAAGTTCAAAAATGGGTCTGTTGGTTGGATGTCTACAAACCTTTGTACTGTATAGCAAACACATTCATTTTCATATATTTGAACATACATAAAACATTTAAAATAAAATGTTTAAATGTTATATGTAAGGTTTAACCAGCCATTATTGCTCTTCAAAACTACCATGAGCAGTAGAATTATGTGAATAAACAAAATTGAGGTGTAATAAGCAAAACCCGTCATGGCCACTAACTGATCAAAATATTTCATTTCACTGTTTTTACCTCCAGCTTGTTTGTTGTTTCTTGGGTTTTATTCCTTTTATCCTAGGGGCGACATATCGGATCAGTCGAACCACATAAATCCGGCACAAGGTTTATGCTGGATGCCTTTTTTGTCACAACCCTTCCATTTCCTAGCCGGGCTTGGGACTGGCACTGCATGCAGTGGCTGGGTTATATGGGGCAAAGGGTTAACAGTGGTGACCCAGCACTGATGGGCTCAAACACCCAACTGTCTGATCAGCAACCCAGAGCCTCAACCACTTGGAAGTTTTTTTGTTTGTTTGAGCTTAGGAAATTCTTTATCATTTCACTTATCATTTCACCTCTTCATTCATTATTAAACTTGATTACTGTGTGGGAAAGACATGAACTTGGCAATCTAGCTAGTTTGGAATAAACAAGTACAGTGGGAAAATTTGTGCTCATTTGGTTCAGTTCATATCAAGCAACCACAAACAAAAGAAACAAAAACTTAAGACTGTTTATGGAATGGGAAAGAATGACAACAATGCTAACGGTGTTGAGGTGAAAGTCTGGAATCACCTGTACAGCAAACAGGATAAAAGTAATTTTATATGCAAAAATACACCATGAGGATTATTTGATTAAAATAAAATGCATATGTATTTGGTTTTTGACATCCTGATACTGGTTTATTGACAGAGTACCATCAGCATAAAAGTTTAAAACATGTACAGTATGGAATTATGTTGTAGAAGATGACTAGACAAAGCTTAATAACCAACTGGAAGGGGGAACCATTAAAGTGTTGAGGTTATGCCTTTTCAAACATAATGCTAATGGAAGAGAAACAGCAAAAGTTAATGATAGAAATGTTTCATTTGAGTGACATGTGTTTATTGACAATAAATTCTTTCTCGCAAAAAAATGGCAAGTTGCTCCTGTAATTAAGTGTCATGTGAACAGGACTAGCTACAGGCTCAGGACTAGCTGCTTTGTACGGGCTCTGATACAGCATTGAAGGTGGATGGTTACATATTCTTCTCCACTGCTCTAACATTTACTTTCTGCCTGCAGGACACATGAAGCCTTGCTTGTCAATGTGAACGAGAATAGTCCTTGAATGCACCAAAACACTAACTATTTAACAATGTTCGGAACATTTTGTCTTTTTAATATTGAAACTTTACAATAAACATGATCCCTGAATCAAATGACACTTGGAAGAAACAATTGCTATTCTTTTTTATTAAATCATAAACCATATTAATTAAATATAAAAACAGCCTAGTAGCCTTTTACTAGTGTGCTGGCAGTTAGTAGTAATTATTTTACTAGGCAAATACAAGCTGAGTGGGCAAAGCAGATATAAGTCTCAAAATCACTGGCTAGAAATTCACAAGAAATGAATGATATGATGCTAAAAAGATTTGACTTGTCTGTAGTCCAGTGAAAAATCTGATTGTTTTTAAAACATGTAACATTGTCTTGTTATGTCCTGACATTTCAGAATCCCAAAAAAGGCTCAACCCACAACATCATCACATGACTGCCAGCTAAACATCTACGGTATGCAGGCCATGAAAATATTAAATCATTAACAAGGTACAGTAATTCTGAGAGAGAATTTTCTTACTTGGATATTTTGTTTGTAATTGAGTAATGATTTAAATTTATACTATAATAAGATTATTTTAGTACTACATTATTAGTTAGTAGGGGAAAAAATTAACAGAGTTTTTTTTATTCATTCATATTCTATGCTTCTTATCCCTTACAGTGCAGCGGGGACCTGGAGCCTATCCCAGGAGACTTGGGGCACGACACCCTGGACAGGGTGCCAAACCATTGCAGGGCACACACGCAAACTCCAGGCAATTTGGGAACGTCAACATAACCTAATCTGCATATCTTTAGAATGTGGTAGGAAACTGGAGAAGCGTGAGGAGAACACACACATTGCGGCAGAAATTGAACCCTCAACCATCAAGGTGCGAGGCCAACCACTACTAACTGACAGAGAAAAATATTGAAAAATAGTGTACATTGTGTATTGGTGTTGTATAACATTGTTATATGCTATATCTGTAAAATATTTGTCACTTTTCAGATTTAACCATGTCACTATGGTCTCAGAAACACTGGAAAACACAGAGGTCAAAATGCCAGTATTAGCAACATGGGGTGTGAATTCTGGTTCTGGTTTCTCAACCTCAGCTGCATCACTTGAGTTCATAATTGTGTTCACTCACTCACTCATCATCATTACCGCTTAATCCTGTATTCAGGGTCGTGGGGCACCTGGAGCCTATCCCAGGAGACTTAGGGCATGAGGCAGGGTACACCCTGGACAGGATGCCAATCCATCGCAGGGCACACAGACATACACACACTCATTCACACACTATGGGCTATTTGAGAACACCAATTAACCTAATCCAAATGTCTTTGGACTGTGGGAGGAAACCGAAGTACCCGGAGGAAACCCACCAAGCACGGGGAGAACATGTAAACTCCATGCACACAGAGACGGGAATTGAGCCTGGCCGGGAATCGAACCCGGAAGGTGCAAGGCGACAGTGCTAACCACTACACCACCGTGCCGCCATAATTGTGTTCATAAGTGTTGTTATTATTATTATTATTATGCTTACAGAGGAATACTGCTTTAATTAGTCCATCATAAGGCATTTCTTAACTTATTCATTTCGTTATAGTTAAAAAAATATATTCAAACTGGTAGTTTAACTTTAATCACAGCAACCAGCACTAGGAGGTTACTAAGGATGCTGTAAATGCACTGGGGAGTGCTGCTTTCTTTTTAGTTCTTGTGAGGTTTGTTTTTGGCAGCTTGCTTGCTTCCAAATCAAAGTTAAAATACTGGCTTGTGTGTGGGAGTTTTATTTTTTTTTCTTTAGGTAGACAACAGTTCTGATGCTCTGTGAACATTTCCACAAAATTTTCTTAGAATGCATTATCTACATCCTATCCACAATTTAAAAAAAATTTTTTTTTAAATAAAAAAGTTAAATCTTCACACATTTCACCAGTGGGAAGTCGTTGGTCAGGAGAGGACATTTATGGTCCAGTATAATATCCTATCTGGCAGTGAGTGAGCATTCGTGTATATTGACAATAAGGCAAAGTGTTCTTTCTTGCAAACAGATGGCAATTTGTTCCAAATTAAATGTGTCATGTAAACAGGACAAGCTAGCAACACTTTACTTACACTGGAATGCCATGCAACTGTCTTGAAACTGCTAGAAAAAACTGTCAGTTTATTAATTTTTGACTTAAAGTGATTATTGGGTAACACTTCCACTCAGTTATGGAAGAAAAACAACAAAACATTGTCCATACATTTGTGTGTGTGTGTGTGTGTGTGTGTGTGTGAGAGAGAGAGAGAGATTGTGGGTTGGGGGTGTTTGTATTGATGCTGCTTGACAGCTAGTCATTTCATTAGATTATTAATTTGCAGAGAGTTGGTCTCATGAGCAGAAACAAGGCTATACAAATATATATAACTGACTAAGATGATGCAAACCGGTAGAGATGGTCAGGTTACCTATTAATAAAAAGGGCACAAACTCTGAAACTTTGTATTCCTTTTCATCTGATGAGATATAAACATGAAAGTGAGATACCTATGTTTGGATGGCTATGACAGATTGCAGCGTACAATATAAAAAACTAGATTTTAATTGTAAACAAATGCGCTCCTGGTTTTCTAAAATATCTACAGTACTTCCTGTTTCTTTCCACAGAGGGCAGTGTGACAACATAGTATGTTTACATAGGAGCACAGCAAGTTTTTAAGTGAGACTTCACACAAGAGTACATGTGTCAGGTCTGGGGTGTCAGTGTCTAAGCTAGGGTGTCTGGCCTTCTGATTCAAGTACAGAGACTTTAATACAGACTCGCAAAGTGTTTACTGTGCCCATGAGTTATCAAATGTGGGAGCCAATTGTATGTCATGTTAACACACAATAGCATTTCAAGTACTCAAGGTAGAGAAAAGGCCACGGCATGCAGTATATACTGTATACTACAAGTCAAAAGTTTGGACAAACCTTATAATTCCATAGTCTTTCCTGATTATTACTTTATGCTTTGTAAAACAATCTTAAAGAAGCTGTTATCTATTTTGAACAGTTGATATTGAGATGTGTCTGCTACTTATCCTATTATATGAGGCCTTAATAACAGATCTCTGCTGTTAATTGGGCGCTTTTTGAGGCTGGTACTGTAACTCTAAATGAGTTTTGGTCTTGCTTTCCTGGGATGGTCTTAATAAGAGTTTCATTATAGTGCTTGATGGGTTTTGTAAATGCACTTGACAATACTGTTTTTGCTGTAACTATTCCAGAACAGCTGACCTGTCATAAAATATGAACTGACTGTTGTTGCTTAATTACCTAATGTCATATTTGCTATTTAATAGTTTTGAATTCCAGTATTGTTCTAAAATTTAAACAATAAATTTATACTTGTGTCCAGACATTTGACTAGTACCATATACAGTACAGGTGCAAATAAGTTGATTTATTTCTGTAATTCAGTTCAAAAAGTTAAACTCATATTTTATTCAGATTCATTGCACACAGACTGATATATTTCAAGTGTTTATTTCTTTCAATTTTGATAATTATGGCTTACAGCTAAGGAAAACCAAAAACGTTGTGAGAAAGTTCAATATTGGAGACTCATGCTGTCACACTTTAATCAGCTAATTAACTGAAAACACCTGCAAAGGTTTTCTGAGCCTTTAAATAGACTCTCAGTCTGGTTCAGTAGGCCACTAAAGGTCATTGCTAAAGAAGCTGACTGTTCACAGAGTTCTGTATCCAAGCACATTAACCCGAAGTTAAATGGAAGGGAAAATGTGGTAAAAAAAAAAAAAAAAGGGGGGGGACAAGCAAGAGGCATAATCACAGCTTTGAGAGGATTGTGAAACAAAGCCCATTTAAGAATTTGGGGGATATTCACATGTAGTGGACTGCAACTAGAGGCAGTGCTTCAAGAGCCAGCCATACAGGCGTATTCAGGACATGGGCTACAACTGTCGCATTCCTTGTGTCAGGTGACTCTTGAAGCAGAGACAACGTAAAAGGCGTCTTATTGTTGCTTACTGGGCCCAAATCCTCTTTTTAGCTGAAAGTAAATTTTGCATTTCATTTGGAAATCAAAGTCCCACAGTCTGGAGGAAGAGAGGAGAGGCACAGATTCCAGTTTTTTTGAGTCCAGTTTGCACAATCAGTGTTGGTATGGGGAGCCATGTCATCTGATGGTGTTGGTCCACTGTGTTTTATCAGGTCCAAGGTCAGCGCAGCCATCTACCAGGGAGTTTTAGAGTACTTCATGCTTTCCTCTCCTGACCAACTTTAGGGAGATGCTAATTTCATTTTCCAGCAGAATTTCGGCATCTGCCCACACATTTGTATGGTCCTATCAAAGATGACACACACGTGACCATGATGAATAGGACATGTGACTTTGCATGGTTAAACAATGTACGGCTGTTATCATATAGTTGTCACATAGGATGTACTTTTGTTGCCAGTTATTTTGACAATAATGGCTGTATGTTGAGTTATTTTTTTAGAGGACAGTAAATCTCTACTGTTATACAAGCTGCACATACTCTAAAATATATCCAAGTTTCATTTCTATAGTATTGTCCTTTGAGAAGCTATACTAAAGTGTTTGCTGAAATTAGAGAGGTGTACTCATTTACTCACTGTATATAATGTGTGTGTTTGTGTGTACTCCCCGTGTTCTCTGTCTTTGGTTTCATCAAAACTCTTTAACCCATAGCAGTAGGTGGATTAGTTATAAACAGAGAGGTGACAGAATACGTAAACTCAATATTCAGGCAAGTCCTTGCCTGAAAATGTACTCCATTACTAGTAGAAGTACCACTTACAAAGGTTAAATTGCTAAGTAAATTCTCTAAAATGTACTTTAAGCACAGTAAGGACAAGTACTGTACTCATTATTGAAGTTGATTTTACTGAATATCAGGCTGACTGACTGACAGATAAACACTATATGAAAGTATTTTAAACATAAATGGGTTTAAAAATGTTGAAACCATGAATGTGCAAGTGTAGTAGAGCACATTGTTGGCCTCTTTCATTACTTCAGTAGCTCAGCCAGCTAGTTGCTACCATTGCAATCCTGATCCAGATTAACGCAAGCAATTAAACATAGCCAATCCACAAGCATACAGAATATAATAAGTTTAAAGAATGCACCAAAACTTTATAATTATAAGCTTGTTATGAAAAATTATATTGTTGTTGGTGTAGAACACAAACCAAATGCATAACTCTTTTGCCCTGCATGATAGCTAGATCCCTGCTAAGCTTACAGTAGCTTAACAAGTGCACCTGTTCAAGAGGCTTGGAAAAGAAACCAGAAGAATCCACATCCCAGAGACCAAGTGTAACCTAGGTAACATCCATCACTTTGGTGCACTAACCAAATCTCCACTTTTTTTTTTTTTTTACTTTCTACTCTGCTAGTTGTTTCTGTAAACCTGGACTGGTGAAATTGTTTTGGTTCCGTCCTTCCCACATGGGGTGAAGCTCCGTCATGATTTGAGTGACAGCGTAAACACATAAGCCATACATTAGGAAATCAGTACAGATGCATGAAAGAAATACTTAAGTTTAGTAACAGACTAGTTGTACTTCTTTACTTTTTAACTGTCTAATAAATTTTCTTTACTTGTGAATGAGGGTGTGAATATCATTGTGTGAATGGTGGCCTGTGATGGTCTGGCATCCCATCCAGGGTGTATTGTGAGCCAGACACTGGATTCACCTCCACCCCAACCAGGACAACATGGTTACAGAGAGTTAGGGGGTTATTATATATTATTTTATTTTATAAATAAAAAATTATATTGATTTTATTAATAATAAAAGCCCTGATATAAGGCCTAAGTTTGTGGTTGCATAATGTAGAACCTTCAGTGTTACTGCAAATTTTAACTGAATGTATTGTGAACCCCAATAATTTAGTAATCACAGGTGAGAATGAATATACTGTAAAGAATAGTTAACCATTTAAACTTCCAGTAATTAATTGTTTTGACTATTTAGGTAACTTTAACTGAAGTCCAATTACTAGTGTGTATGTGTGTGCGTGTATTTTGTGGGGATGCTAGAACATTTATCTTGTTCTGGAGGCTAATTAGAGCAATTTAACCCCACGCAAGTTCAGCTTTTAATGCTTTAAGGGAACGGTCACTTAGATCACATTGAATTTATGGGCTTGCTGAATCAATACAGAGACCTTTTAACAAAGAGACCCTTAAGCTACACAGAGCTCACTTCAGCTGTATCTGCACAAGGAGTCTTTCTTTCTTAATTAATTAAACCGCTCACACACTTCACCTCTTCGCATGGCTGAACCAGAGCCAATGTCCAATTTTGCCTTATCCGTGTGTAGAAGGTTTCATATGCAACTCTATGAAGGCTTCACCTTCTTCTTCTTCATCTCAAAAACCTTTGACTTAAAACGCAAGCAGTGACAAATGTCTAGTCACACATCATTTTAATGAACATATGCAAAGAAAGAGCGATAACTAACTATAAGAAATATGTGGGGTGCAGGAGTTTTGGTTGGTTTCAGGTGCTTGGTGTATGGTACAGTATGTGCTGGAGAAGCAGCATGGCTTATCATATCTCGCTCCTGCTCACATCTCTCTGTCGCTTGCCAGTGGGAAATCGCAGCATGGTCTGTGCCGATCCTGCAGGTTTATAGATAAGGCCGCATGCTCATTAAAATTGGGTGCAAGAGCAACGTGGTGGAGCAGCGCGCAGGGAGTTAGAAAAGATCTGAGTGCATGCCACCCGGGTCGGATCACTTCACGTCTCATGGGAAACCCTGATGCAAACAATGAAGAGCCTAATCAAATCTTCCTCGCAGACAACCAAAATGCTTGCTTAATTTTTTTTTTTCACTTTGATCTTAGTTGAGTCAGTAATTTGCATGTGTGTAGGTGTGTGAATGTGGGTGTGTGGTTGTACATGCTGAATCTGTCATTCATTTCCACATAGTTGTCGCTTTATTATACTTGAAGCTGATCCTTTTTCAGAATGCTTTGGAGGACTTTGCGAATATGCGTAAAAGTTAATAAACCCATAACCGCAATCCAAAAGCTCCAGTGTTCCTGGATAATTTATACAGCATGAAATGGGATATCAAATTTTCAATAATCATCTTGTGTGTGTATCTGTCTTTCTCTGACATAAAAGCAAATTTGGTGTGACATTATAATTTCCTTGAGGAAGAGTGAAAGGGCAGAGTAATTTCTAAGTTTGGTAGCCCTCAGATAAATTCTGACAACAAAATCACTGCAATCCATGTCATGCTAGGTGACCTTACTGACTATGTACAACAGTTAATGTCTTATGCATCTGTTTTTTTCTGTTTCTGTTAATCATTCAAACTAATAAGTACAAATGAATAATGGCATCTCAGAATTTCCATCCAGTCAAGCCATATAAATAAAGTCACTTGCTCACTGGCAAGGTGTTGAACTTGCCCACTAATGACTAAATGGACGTGAGGGTATGCAATCTTAAGTGTGTTTTGTGAACTTGAATATGGCTCAATGTCAAATTGTATTTAAATGTAAAGAAAAAGATGCAAGGAAATGTATAGGGAATGCTTAGTAACCTTTAGGGCCTCTTCACTCTCTGAAGCCCAGCATGTTCCCACTACATCCTAAAAATATCAAAGAAGGCAATTAATGGAAAAATGTGTATTTATCAAATTCATACGACTTTCTAGCCATGCCCCTGCCTGTTACTCAATGCATCTATCATGCAGTCACTAATTACCTAGCACACCATCATGCACTCATTAAGTCCTATGAAATAAAACCAAGCTGTTACAATGTCCAATCAGATCGCACCATGGTGCTTACCAGGTGCTTATTTCATGCTTACTAATTTGTCATTGCGTCCAGCTAGTTGTTATAAACACTATGACACATGCAGTGCTTTTCAGTATAAAGTGAATGTATGAGATTGGATCCGGTGATTGTACTAAACTATTATACATGACATCAACATGCTTGATGACCTATGGCATGTGTGCTATAAATGTGGTACTGTAAGCACTAGAAGAACATAATATGCAGTCTTCTATAACATGGCATGGACCTACCAAGGACAGAGCACAAGCCTGAATTGGTCGTTATAAAAACTCCACTGACAGATTAGCAACGTAGTGACATCCCTATGTCAACTCAGAGTGCCCTCCAATCTTTCCCATCTTTTCGTATTGCCTGGACCAGTCACATTGCTGCTTTTTTGTCAGTGGTATAGTCCCTGAACTGGCCTGTAGAATTAGTCAGAACTGGCCTGTAGAATTAGTCACCTGTCTTGGGACTTACTCATTGATATATACAGTGGTGTGAAAAACTATTTGCCCCCTTCCTGATTTCTTATTCTTTTGCATGTTTGTCACACTTAAATG
>JAOVVB010000035.1:3523763-3534610 GCA_028570985.1 Heterobranchus longifilis | reverse complement strand
TTGGCAACAAGTTGAAGAAGCCCAGTTTTTACTTTCACAATATTTATTACAGCTTGTTATGCTTTTAAAATCATGTATTGTGTCCGTGGCTTCAACAGGCTCTGACATCATAAACAAAGTGATAAATAAAAAGGTGAAGAAAAAAATATTAAAGTTCTTCTTCCAGAAATCTATCTGGGCACTTAAAACTCCTTGGCATCATGTGACACAATGCCACAAATGACTGCAGCAAGCCCTACAGAATATATAGTGGACCAATGGCAGACTTACAGATCATAAAATGTCATGGGTCTGACATGAGCATGATCTAAAAATGTGTTGTCCTTTCCAGCAAGCTGTGAAACACTTGGTCACCTGACACACCCTGGTAAGCTACGGTCTTACCATATGACTTACCCATGGCTCATCACAATTTGTGATTTTGTGATGATCGGTAGCAAAAGAATCTTGAAATTATGAACTTGGCTTACCTATACTTTGCATCAGGCTGCACCTTGGCTTTGCACCTTGGCTTCTTCTCCACCGTCATCTTTCATTTTCTGTGTTCCCAGTTCTTCCTTCCCTATCCTCTTTTTTTCTATCTCTCTCGTCCCTTGCCCCCTGACTTTAATTATTGTAAGACTGATGTTCTTTCCCATGCTAGGAGCCCACTTAGACCTATAAATTGTGTATGTGTGTAGGGGTGCCTCCATTTTGAATTCTTTCGTGTTCCATAATAATTATGGGCTGGAAAAAGGCAAACTAAGAGAAAAGCTGCTGCCATACATTCAGCTGTCATTTTCACTAGCAGCTGTGTATGTTAGAACGTGCTGGGAGGGACACAAAAAAAAAAGCATGTGGGGGTGGATCAATGATGCCAGACTTATCTGTCTCCCACAAAACCCTACTCACACTTTCTCTCTTTTCCCCACCATCTTGCTCTCTTTCTCTCTCTTGCGTACACACAAAGCTCTCTATCTTCACTGCACTGGCTCTGGGTTTAGCAGGATGGATTGTGCTCCAGGGAAAGGCAGCCAGTACCAGTTTCCGTAGTGATAATATCCATGGTATCCACAGGGAGCAGGAGGCTAGCCATTGAGCTTGATTTTCCTTTCCTTCCTTAGAGAGTCAGTTTAGAAGAGAGAAGGGCAGAGAAGGAGAGAACCCAAGCAGGGCATTTATAGTCCTGCATGACCCAGCTTACACTGCAGTATAAACTAATTT
This sequence comes from Heterobranchus longifilis, assembly GCA_028570985.1. NCBI lineage: Eukaryota > Metazoa > Chordata > Actinopteri > Siluriformes > Clariidae > Heterobranchus > Heterobranchus longifilis. The sequence continues at coordinate 3,533,407 of JAOVVB010000035.1, read as the reverse complement.
CTTCCCTTGTTTTGTGCTGTAACCAGGAGAGAAATGCTCATGCACAATTTTGGTGGATGAATAGTTTTATGCATTTATTTATTCATAACACCAAGCCTACTTTGGCTTGCAAGAAAAATAGACATTAATAAATAATCCACATATACACATATATTTCATGCACACAAATATCACACATATCGTATACAGCAATACACTGTATGTATACTCAAGCACAGGGGCATCAGACAGCAGGTAATTATGGATCTTACTAACCAGAATCCTTTCTGGAGGCCTTCCAAGTGCCTGAAAATATACTTAAAATTGGTTTCTAAATGTGCTGGCTATAATAAAACCAGACTGCATCTTCCAGAATATGTTCTGTTTATCTGAACAAAAGGGCAAGCTCAGGTCCTGAAAAATGAGACCAGCATGCAAAATGTGAAATTCCAAGAATGACCACTAGGACCACTGGCTCCAAAAGAGAGCCAGTTCCCATAGACCCTACAGTATGTCGAAATGTCTAACATTAAAACAAAAATAAAAAATAAACATGTGTACAGCCTAGTAAAAAAAATGGTTTTTGTTTCCATAGTTAGCTTTCAGATTCATGAAAACTGTACAGAGGTTATTTATTTATTTATTTATTCTTGCAACTAACCACTTAAAATTATATTAAGCCATAAAATTATGCATAATTAGGGTCCTGGCTGTTTTGCGTGGCAAGCGTATTGCAAACCACTGTAGCTAAACAGCTAACTGGAATTGGTGAACCTTTCAGCTGTGTAGACCTTGACATTGCTGGCATGTAGGTTCAGTATGTATGACGGTGGTGTACAATCAAATGCAAAGTAACATTAACATATAAAATTAACGTTAGTCTCCTTGGCATTTTATCTAGGTTAAAGCGAAGCTTGAGGTACAGTAATTGAAGTAAGTAGCCTTGTTCCAACCAAAAGTCAGCCTCTGTCTGTTCTGCCCATTTTACCATTTAAACCAAGGTTTAAGGGAGTCAGCTCTGGCCAAATTACTGACAGCCAGAGCTCCCAGACTTGACCTTCAAACCACTCCTCAGAAAACCTATGGGTGACATCGTCTAGTTATATACAGTCTATGATCTCACACAGTTCACTAAACCCAGTGTGAAAAAGCAAATATATTATGCTGAAATAAGCAGCTAATTAGCTTACTGTGATATTCAGTTGTTAATTCTAAAACACTGACTATACTGTTCATTGTTTTGAGGAGGTTAATGGTTGTAGCTTGACTAAGGCAATTAATATTTCCTTTGTCCCATTATACAAGCATGGTAAGGGAATCGATTTATTGACCAAAGTATATCTGACTCTGCTAAGATAGGTGGCAGTGTTCCCCTTTTCAGCTTGTTAGTATTGTATTCCTGGTTGACCTATTATGTTACAAATTAAAACATTCAACAAACAAGTTAGCTAGTGGCAAACTGGTAGCATGTCAAGCAGTGAAAACATGGACAACTTTACAGTGCTGTGCACTTTTTCTATAAATTGGGTTGTACGTTATCCCTTGTGTTTTTGGTGTTATGTGAAGGATGATGACACCGCCATATGATATTGCTACAGTAGCAGCTTCTTCTTCTGTTATACATTTCTAAACACAGGAGAAGCCCGACTCTCAATCCCATTATCTGGTATGCTTTTCCGACTTTGAGAAGTTCAATTTAGTATGATTTCAAACAGACTAACACGTTTACAAGTCCAGTTTTAGTCAGGCTAAAACAATTAATTTCTATGAAACACATAGACGTTACTCTAAGTTTACAAATTCACCCAAAACTGTTTTATCCTGGTCAAGAGCACTGTCGCTCGTTTTTTTTTTTTTATGAGAGCTATATACACTATTGTTGGTCTTTTGGCTGCTCCCGGCGTGGGGTCACCACAGCAGAATATCCAGTCCGCAAAACAACTTGGCACAGGTTTTACGCCGGGTGCCCTTCCTGACGGAACCCTCCCATTTTATCCGGGCTTGGGACCAGCACTGCATCCAGTGGCTTGGGGGTTTGTGCACTGGCTGGGAATTGAACCCAGGATTTCCGCATGGCAGGCAAAACACCTACCACTGAGCCACCAGTGCCCATGTGAGAGCTATATACACTGCCTGGGGAAAAAAAGCTTTCATTTGAGACGAGTCAAATTATTAGTCTGCTTCAAGCTAAGGAAAAAAACTAAAGAAAGTTGAAATTATTGGAACTGAGTCCAGAACCCTTCAACATCTTATCAAAACCCGGAAGGATAGTGTTAAACTGTAATATTGTTAAAGAAATGTAATAGGAAAAAAAACATGAATGGCGATTAACCACTTGAAGTTGCAAGTGGTAAAAATCAACAGTAAAAAACATAGCTATGTTTATTAATCAAAGTAAGAGCATTTTCATACGCACACAATGTGATAAGAACTCACAAGATTGGAACTAAACAGCTGTGTGGCCATAAGAAAACCACTTGTTAGACAGACTCACTAATGATTGGACTTTGGAGCAATGGAGCCAAAAAAGTCAAGTTGTCTGATGAATTTGGATGAACCCTATGTCAGAACAATAGGTGTGTCAGGGTAAGAAGGAAGTTCAAGCAATGCACCTACTGTATCATGCACAGTGCTCACTCTACAAGCCTCTGTAGGCAGTGTTATGATCTGAGGTTGCTTTAATTGGTCAGGTCTAGGCTCAGCACCGTCATGTGGCAATAAAATGAAGTCATCTGATGAGCTGAATGTACTGAATGACCAGGGTATCATATCTATGGCGTTTTTACTCCCTGATGGCGCAGGCATATTTCAGGACTCAAAAGTGCTTCTGGGAGAATGAGGATATGAGGAATTTCACACATGAACTGGACACATAATTGTGTTCTTTAATCAAAGTTAAAGGCAATTGAATTAAATCTTAGACTGTGCAATAAAAAAAGGGGAAAAAACAGGAACTTTATTTGTGTTTATAGTCCTGTAATAATCATATGATTTAATTTATCCTATGAAAATACGATATAATTAATATAATCTGATTAGATAAAACAACAAAAGAAGTTCACTTATTCTCAGTTTCTGTCCCAAATTCTGGATATCTGTATCCTCAGGGGTGGAATAGCTCCATTATTTCATTAGTCTCCCACAATGTCGAAAATATCAGAGACACTGCCAATTAAATTTGACAGCCATAAGACCCAACTGCAATTTGTATGGTCATGCTATAAATCTCCATGAGATTTTCTTCCTACAGTGCCTCACCACAGACCCCTGCACTCATCTGGTAGAATGAGCAATAACAAATAGTCTAACACTAAATTGTTTCTGTAAATAATGCCTGTCTACAATTCTGTCTGCATTAAAATGCATGTCACCTCAGAGCAGAGGCTACATACACTCTGTTCACATTAGGAGGCAAGATGTCCGTGTTATCTAGCCACGTTTGTCTCTAGTGAGCGTGCTGGTTCAACATGGCAGGGATTTGAAAATGACAGTAGGAACAGATGCAGGAATAAAAAGGTGACTGTAATGACAAACAAGAGCAATGGGAACAACAAACCAGTAGGAAGGTGAAAAAGACAGAGACAAGTCATGAAAAGATGATCATATAATTGTGTGAGTTGCTTCAGTTTAGACATATTCTCGTGAGGTTTGTCAACGTAATTTGTAAAGAAGGAGCCTGTGAATTCTCAGTTAATCTTGTTTAAGGCCTTTAAAGGCTTTTCATTTAGTTTAAAAATGCAACAAAACAATCATTGACTACTGTACATAACAATATGTCTACTGTAAAAAATGTCTTAGCAAGTGAAAATATGTTGAATCTATTCAGAGTTATCTACAAGTTCTTAATATAGCTTATTTTACACATACAATTTCATGTCATATTGGCAGAACATTTTGCAAGATTTAATTATTTATTTCTTGAAAGAAGCAACATTACCTGCCAGTAGAACAAGAAATTTATTGCTGCGTATCCTGCTGTGATTTGCTGTGCCAAAAAATTTGTAATTAAAATAATTTAAAGTAAGGTTTTGTGCACAAGCCAACCCAAACTACTGTAAAGCTTCCTGACAGTTTTACACAAGGCTTTTTTTTTTTCTTTTTTTTTTTGGCAATGTGTTTTTTTCTCAGTACACCATTTTTTTTGTGATGTGACAAACGAAGCCTAGGAAGATTTTAAAATGCACTCCCCTCCAATTATATACATTAGGCATACAATAAAACAAAAAAAAGCACAATGTCTTTCTTTCTCACAAAGGTCAGAGCATTTCCAAACCCAGAAATCAGGCCACTAGCTGATATCTTACATGTTTGCCTTTAAGGCCTTTGTCTTTTCTTGAAATCTTTATAATCTTGGCTGCCCTGCCTCTTCTGCAGACTCGTAAAGGTGCAGGAAAAAGCAACTTCCCTTTAATTTTGTGTGACATGAAAAATAAGCAACCCTCTATGGAAATATTCTCTGAAGATCTGTTTCTGTACCTGAGGGCCATCGACACTCGTCTGATAAAATCCAGTCTTTTCCCATTCTCCTCTGTGAAAATTCAAAGCAATTTAAGTTTCCCTGTCTATTGTCACCGTTTCTATTTGAATGAAATCTTGTCGAAAGGGGTAGGCGGGGGGTAGTTCCTCTAGCTTCAAACAATCAGACTCAATACTAAATGGCACTTTTCCCTGTTGGCTTACATCAAAGTGCACAGGACTCCTACCATTACTGTTCCTCTGTGTTTCTTTAGTTTTTCATCTTAAAGCTCACTTTTTTTTTTGTTGCTGGAAATCAAGCAAAGAAAAAAAAAAAATTCTTAATTAAGGGAACTCAGTAAGCCAGCTGACCTTTTGCCATAGTAATGAACCTACTATTGTGTGTACGTTTATGTGTGTGCGTGTTCTCGTTTGTGTGCACACGTATGAACAGTTTTGACGTGCTTATTATCTGACTAACTGTTTGAAAGCCAAACTAATGAGATGCCCCTCAACTGAAAGCATTTCCTTTCAGTGTGTTTATGTCTTTTTCTTTCAAAGGGATTCCATGTTTTCATCATATTTTCCTTCTGCCTCTCGCAACTTGTTTCACTAACTTGCTTGGCAGATCTGAGCAACTTTTAAAAAGTTTTGTACTGCTCATTAAATCTTTTATGCATTCACTCATAAATCAATGTTTTATTAATTCTTGTGAATTACTCTTCTTCTTGAGGGAATAGCCATAACATAAAAATGCATAGCATTAACCCCAATGTTGTGTAGGTTCCCCTTATGCCACAGGAGAATCTCTGACCCATCAGGGGATGCCTCGGGGGGTGGGTGTTTGGTGTCTGGGACATTGGTGGCAGATCCTTTGGGTGCGGTGGGCTGCGTGATGTGGCCTCCATGAATGAGACTTGCACATCCTATGAAGATTGATAACGCTTTGCATGCTAAGCCCAATACACAGCAAGCTGTGATGCACAAGGGTATTCTAATACATTTCTATCATGACATTAACTTTTTTCAACAATTTGTGCTACATTGGATTTTATGTGTGATCAAACCAGACAGGTTGGCCTTTGTCCCCACAAGCATAAATGAACCATGGACATAATTCTGTCACCAGTTTACTGGTATGTACTGTATTTGATAATCAACCTTATTTACTTAACCTTGCAGTGGTGTTAATGTTTTGGCTGATTGGTGTAAAGTAGTTCTGGATGTGTTCAGATGTTAGAATAGGCCAGAAGATGCTGGTGTGCTTGGAACACTTGTCTCCTGTGATCCAGTCTGCATCCCTGAAATTATACAGTTAAGAAATTCAGAGAAAACCATGATTAACTTCTTTATTATCATTAAATTTACCCACTTAACTCTCAGAGTCTGTGTAGTTGATGCAGAATACTAAGTCATGGACTTTGATCCGCATCTGTAAATGTAAGACTGAATATAGAAGTTCTATCAATAATTCAGTACTCTCAGGAGAACATCTAACCATCAAGAAAGTGAAGGAATTATTAGGAAAAAAAGTGGGGTACATTAGCATGATTTCAACATCATGCCAAGTTGGATTGTAATGATTATTGCTGGTCTGATGCTGGTTTTGATGTCTTTTTGTTTGTTTATTTGTTTGTTTGTTTTTTGATTGTTCTCAGTAGGGATGTCCATTGATGATAAATTCACAGTCACTTTAGTAGACTGGCCAAATGGCTGCTTGGATTCTGCTCTCTCACCACTACTGCCTTTCACTTCCCACATAGCAAACAAATGTGGTCCAAATCTGGCATGAAGCTGGTAGTGCTGCACATGGTGTTGGCTCTACTACGAACCACACTGTTCATTTTCTCAGCGAATTTGGGTTATGTTTCAGTATTCATCTTTTGTAGTGGTAGTAGTAGTAGCGATAATAATAATAATAAGAAGAAGTAGAAGAAGAAGAAGATTGCTAAAAAAGCTTTATGTAGCCATATTTTTTTTTTTTTACCATTTTTGTTGCACCAACATGGGCCATGCCTGGTAATATTGACAGCAAATTTCAACCACCTGTAACTCTTTCGTTCAGAATTCCTCGGGATCAATCCAAGCTTTTTTTTTTATCTGAGGCAATATTTGCCATTTAAAACAATGGAATTGCACTGTTAGATTAGAGCTTATAAGTGACTTGAGTTTATAGGAACTTTGTTAGTGAAAACCCCTAAAGTGTGCTCTTGCTTTTCTAGCTACAGTACAAGCCTTACAAATAACGTTCAACACAGGATAAAGACATTACACGCTTAGGACAGTTCTTGAGACTCCATTTTACTTAAGGTAGTTATAAATTGCCCTTTGAAGCTCACTTGATGGGGGCTGACTGGCTACATTTTGTGGCCCATGAGAAACGTGGCCCTTCAGTGCTATTTCCACTAAAGAAACATAAGGCTTTTTCTCCTATCTCTGGACAAGTTGACTGAGGCTACAGGTGGAATTTTGGCACAATTCCCACTGACATCTGTCCACACAGAGTCGTAAGCCTTCATCTGCAATCCCCAAAGAAGCAAACCTAATGCCATGTCCTTTGCTGATCAGTTGCTAAAGTTACTTTACCAATCAGGACCAACTGAGTAAACTCTATCAAAATGTAACTATAAAGCTTTTCTATAAAGCTTTCTTCAGTGTTGGCATTTAGTATGTTTTGTTAGGTATACAGATCCAATGTTGTGCCCACTTTGTATAATACTATAATCCACACTTTTGGTGTATGTCCTTCATTCAGTTCCGTTATATAAATTATTTAGGATAAGCTTTTTGCCATTTGGCCTCTCTACACCACCATATTCAATCAAATTGAAACACTCAAGGTATGATAGAGGTAGAATCTTTTATTTAACTTTTGATTTAATTCAAGGGGTTTGAAAAAAAGTGTAGCATAAAACATTCAGGAATTACAACAATTTTTATACACACACCCTTTCTGTGCATTCATAAATTATGGAACAAATGGCTGACAAGTGGTTGCATAGCCAGGTGTGGCCTGTTCCCTCCATTACTCCACGGCCACTCGAGTAGATAAAAGGCCTGGAGGTGGTTATGAGAGTTGCATTTGGAAGCTGTTCAGTCAAAATCACAATTTGAGGTCCAAAGAGATGTCTATGCAAGTGAAGGTAACCTTCATTAAGCTGGAAAAAAATAAACCCTTCAATGAGATAGCAAAAAAACATTGGGAGTGATTATATACAAAAATTTGGAGCATTTTTAAAAAGAATGGATTTACTGGCAAGCTAAGCAACAGCAAAAGCCCTGGAAGACCTCAAAAGACTACTAAACTGGATGACTGCATAATTCCGTACATGGTGAAAAAGAACCCTTTTAAAACATTTAGCCAAGTAAAGAAGAATCTTGAGGATTTATTGTCAAAGTTTACAGTCAAGAGGCAGCTTTACTAAGTACTGTATATACAGACACTTTACAAGAATGTGCAAGCCACGGGTAAAACACTGTAAAAAAAAATAAATAAATAAGCCAACTCAACTAAACTTTGGTAACAAGTTGCACTGTTAACTCAACTTTTAAAGGAATTTGCTGGCCAAACAAAATATTTCACCTTGCTATTTAGTTGATACATTCATCCAGTTCAAAATCTTAAGTTGACTCAACTTGTAATTCAAATATTTTAGTCAGCTCAAGTAGTATTGGTTGTGGGCTCAATTAATTATATTTGTCTAGGGTTGACTTAGCCAAAAGATTTTATCTACTCAAAATGGTACTGTAAGTTGTCTCCCATTGTGGCCCATTGATGCAGTTGGATTTTGCAAGTGATTTTTCTATAATAACAGGTTGTCCTAACAATACTGCAACAATTAAAGCACACAAACAATACTTAACGTTTTTCTCCCAAAACTATTAAAACTTAAACAGTGATTTGCATATAAAAGGAGAAAACACATTCTATTTTGTTTAAAGGTCAATAAAATATCTGGATAACACCAGATGTTTATCAGTCTCTTACTGATTCTTTTATTACAATATCATAACCATTTTTAAAAACTAGCAAAGATGAACAGTTTGTTTCTTAACATGTGAATCTGAGGGGAGCATGTCTGTCCAATAGAAACCGTTTGAATGCCTTCATAGGTGTACATCCAGTCGTTCTGAATCACTCCTGAAGCCTTGTGAAGACGAAGATAAATTAATTTCACAGAATATCTAGTTATGATAAAAATTAAAGATGTGAATAAGGCACCAGAGTGTGTAAAAGACTGTGTCTGTCATTCTAATGATGAGTTAAAGCTACAGTATGGTTTCATATTCAAAAGGGTTTGATATTTTCAAGAGTTTTATTTTGTTATTCCCAGATGTAGCTGCATATTTGGAGTAAAGTTTTAAATTAACCACATAGCTATTAAATTCGGTTTTCATACAAATAAGTTAACCAAAATAATACTCGTTATTAGCATTAGCCACTCTGGCAGTTTTTATATCCCTTAACTTACCAAGTATTGAAGTGCCATTCATCATTCATCATTATTCATCTGCAATATGAATGTGAGGTCCTATCAATTTTTCAGCATTTGGCTGAATCTGAGCAGAGGGTATAGCCGTATACACTTCAGAGTTCATTCTGCTACTCTTCTTGTTATAAACCTACATGTAAGTTTCACTCTTGTCACAAATGCATTGTATTAATGTAACACTTACTTTCCCATTTTCTATACCAATTTCCTGTACCGGGTGGTGGCAAGCCTGGAGCCTATCCCAGGAGACTCATGGCACTAAGAGTGTACACCCTGGACATGGCACCATTCCATCACAGGGCACAAACAACCACATGCTCGCACATGGGCAATATGAAAACACCAATTAGCTTACACTGCATGAAACCCATAACGCACAGGGAGACTATGCAAACTCCACAGACCCAAAGGCAGGGTTCGAACCTTTAACCCTGGAGGTGCCATGCCACCACAAACTTAACACATTCACTTAATTTGAGCTATATCAAATACAGTGGAACCTCGGTTTACAAACACCCCAGAGTACGACCAAATTAGTTTACGACAAAAAAATCGGACTAAAATATGTCTCTGTTCACGAACTTCTTTTCAGAATACGACCCAAAAATCGCCATCCCAATCTGCCTCTATAGCCCTGTTCACACTGCAGGTCTCGATGCCCAATTCTGATTTGTTGCCTATATCTGATTTTTTTGACCGTCTGTTTACACGTTCTTT
>JAOVVB010000035.1:3477288-3516072 GCA_028570985.1 Heterobranchus longifilis | reverse complement strand
ATTTGTGTGTGTGTGTGTGTGTGTGTGTGTGTGTGTGTGTGTGTGTGTGTGTGTGTGTGTGTGTGTGTGTGTGTCGTAGCTGCAGTGGGTGGAATATTTACCTGTGCCTCGCTTGGTGGGTTAGCAGTTCACCATAAATCATGCTGTTGTGCGATTGGCCTGAGTGCTTTTTTTTCCAAGCCTGATGTGACCTCAATAGTGGCATAAGCCAGTACACATAAACAAAACTAATGGAGTATTGAACTTTGATACAGCACGGCCCATGGTCTAATCTAACACCACAACCAGGCAGTGGATGCACAGCCCAAGCCCAATCAACAACACAACCATAAATATATTCATACCTCCATCTGCTCGCAGCCATGCTGTCTCATCACTGCTTATCAGCACAAAATCGACGTCCTCTTCCAGGCCCACCCCACAGAGCACACTGTAAATCGGTGCTGAATAAAACATCACATAACATACGCGCAAACAAAACATATTCGCTCATAAACAACTTCATCGATCAATAATTATGGAGGAAACTAGTTTGTGTTGTTTATGTGTGGGTATGTGACAGGATACAGTGATGACTGGTCTGTTTGTATGTTTGCATTTGTTGAGTGTGTGTGTGTGTGTGCGCATGTGTGTGTGTGTGCGCGCAGATAACGAGTAACAGAAGTAAGTGCGTGTGAGGATTGAGGTGGTCTGGGCATCTTACAGATGCTAATATTCTTGCTCACATTCAAGCACACTCAGGAGATAAACAGACCCTGAGCTCAAGCACGCACGTACACACATACACAAACACACGCACATACACACACACACTTGTAAAACAGCCTGGAGAAAGAGATGAAAGGATGATTGGGTAATATCAGAAGGAAGGTGTGATTGAATAAGAGAGTGATAATGGTTTGGAGAGCTCCAGCAGAGCACGAGCACACAGACAGCTGGGAGACAGGATACAGGAGACACCCAGTGTAGAGAATGCCGTGAATTTTGTAGCTTTTTTAGAGCTGTTAGTCAACCCCCTGCGAAGCAACAAAACTTCAAAACCGAATGAGTTCTTTGGTGTGTGTGTGTGTGTGTGTGCGCTTGTGAGGGATCGAAATGGACTTTTATAGCATAGCTAGTTAATTGGCAAGTGGCTTTTAAACAGAAATGAAAACAATGCATTATCCCAAATGGTTAATCCTCTTTCTCACCAGTTGGTATTTGGCTCCTTAAACAAACTAAGCAAGGGTTCATTTCACATCTGGATTACATATACAGTATGTGAAGAAATGTGCTTTATCTTGGACAGGGCTGCGCTATATCCAGAGCCTATCCTGGGAATATTAAACGTGAGGAGGGGATACACCTGGGATGGGGTGCCGCTCCATTGCAGTACACCGCATACACACACCCACACATTCACATTCACACACTCTTAATTATTTGTACCTATGGGCAGCTTATCACAGCCAAATCATGTGCTGGCATGTTTTTGGAATGTTGGATGAAACCAGAGACCCCAGAGGAAAGAGCAGTTACTGTGCTGTATGAGTTTTATGTTAACCACCCGCTAATACAGTAAGTCATATGCCTTTTATATACAATATACTGTATAGTGCTTATATAGAGTGTTTCAGTGAAATAATTTGTTTTCATTAATTTTATTTACATGGAACATGACTATGTTGGCTCATCTATATTTATATAGCTTTATTGAATCTGACTTCAGCTATTCACGTTATTCGAGTGCAAAGATAAAAAAAAAAGATAGTCATAGGCAAAAAAAGCTTTTGGAAAAGTAAAAAAAAAGGTTCAATTTTCTTCCTGCTATATGGCTTTAAACAGCTTTTTCTTCTTTTTTTTAAATCAGAGTACACTTTCATAATGGTCAGAAACCTCAGACAAAAGCACCTCTAACTCAGCTTTATTGAAATTTTTTCTCTTTTTTTTTCAACAAACCTTGCATAGCTTTTTCTTTTTCCTTTTGGACCTTCTCCAAATCTTGGATGACTGCCTACTGAATGCTTTGTGTTTTACTGCCTTACTCTCTGGCTTATTATTTCATGTCAATTAGATGTACATGAGGGTAAACGATGTCACTGGGTGTCATGTGAATATGACATATAGACCATAAGGAGCAAGGGGGCAGGAGCTTGTTTCCACGCAGCTGAAGCTGATTCATGGTTTGAGCTCAAATCACCAGTTGTTTTGATGTTCGATGACAGTTTCATGAATCAGACACAGATTTGTTCAAACGTCATTTCATGCACTTAATCTGCACTTGTTTGTACACGATGAATAAACGCCAACGTGTGTATGAGTAATATGGGTAATTTGAGCTGGAAGTTAAATAAAAAGAAGGGAGAGTGGAGGCTGATACAAATTTTTTGGTCAAACTTAACATTTCTCCTTTTTGTTGTTTAGGACAAAACCCACAGCCAGACATGATCTCAGGTCTGTTGACTAACTTTTTGGCCTGAGCTTTTCATACCAATTGGATGTTGAGATATGAGAATGAAAAAGAATGAACTGTGAGAAAAATATCAATTTGCTATCTCTAACATGACATTTTGACCTCGTAAAGGCAATTGGCTGGTCATCATTCACCTCTTCAACTTTCAGGAGCTGTTGATGGATCTAGACGTTAAATATTTCTTGCTAGACTTACTGATAAGAAGGTATTAAATATGCCATAGTAGTGTCAGGTAATGTTCTATTATAAGCAGATATTTTATTTGAAAAAGAAAAAAAAAATACTTTTACACTGTATTGATGTAAATTATAATTTAGGTAAAATCCTATTGAAGAAATATGTTTGATCAGGTTTAGCTGGTTAAAATATAAAGGCTGTGTGAATCAAACTGTGCAGGATAAGAGAACGCAGTTATGAGGGTGAAAATTCCCTGTATTTCTCTATATAATCTCCTGCTACACTAATGCACTTTTTAGTCTATGGTCAAACTGCCTCCTTCACGTCTGGAACACTGGCGTTCCAGGAATTACTTTAATGGCCCAAACATGTGGGAATTGCTTGGAGTGAGGTCAGTACTGTACTGCGGATGTGGCAATAACTTCCAGCTGAGTTCCTGTAATGTGCAAGTTGTCTCATGAGGTTGTGCATTGTCCTGCAAAAACAGTTCGGTGATCAAGCCAGGGTTTTTTTTTTCCTGGAAATGTTGCAAAGTTGCATCTCTTCTGCAGTTGGAGACAAATTATCCATCGATTATTAAAGATCAGGCTTCCACCTCAGCTGAGATCGTCATTCATAGACATGGGCCTCCTTTAAAATGCTTGCACCATTCAAATGTTTTACTGGGGCTGAGAGTCTCATCACTGTACTGTGCTTGAAGTCTTCTGTAAATGTCATTCAGTTTTATGCCTGATTTCTCATTCATGAGAAATTTAATCACAAGTCCTGGTTTGACTTGAGTGCCCCTCGTAGTTTAACCAGTACAGTATATGGTATGACTCTTAGTCAAACTAATGAACTAGTTAGTCACGATGGTAAGGCCAGCTGATTTTACTGATAATTATGTTAATTGTGTAGCTTTTCTACAAGCGTATGATGCTCAACCTAGCTGGTCTTGGCTAGTTATTAAATATTACAAATTTTACAAAACTTTTTTTTGTATCTGCAAGCAGATAAAATTGTGGTCTCTTCAATACAATTTTTTTTTTATGCGCAACCGAATTTATTTTCACCGTTGTATAAAACAAATGGTATATAAATGGTATAACCATGTGGCATTTCTCATACTATCCAAGTGAATTATCTCTGCTTTCTTCTTAGCTGCCAAAAAATACCAGTAGCTAGTGTGACTGTGTTAATTTGGCTTTGGTGTGAATGGTTGTATCCGGTGCCCTGGCATTCCATCAATTCCCACCATAAGCCCGTTCCTTCGTAGTCTACAGCAATAACACTAATTTTTTTTTTCATTAATAACAAACTATGCACTCTATGAAGTATTTCTCTGTATCTGCTAATTATGATGAATATACTGTATAATTACTTAATACTGCTGATTAGGGATTTTTTTTATTGTATTATCTGTTTTAATTGTCTCTAGAACATTTTCAATGATTTAATCCCTTAACTGTATGCCAGTGAAGAAACATCGTTTTAATTTCATGCACTTTAAATATCAGGATCGCAAACAGAGCTGTGTCGACGCACAGTCGGGATTCTTCCCTATTTTCTTCCCAATTTAGTCTTCCCAGTTCTCACCCGCTAACTCTCCCCAATCACCAAGCTAACATATGCTTCCTTGTATGGAGATACACAAAGCCAACTTCTGCATATTTTCATATTGATAGCCATGCTGCCTCACAGAGCAGCATGACACACCTGACAAAAGCAATATCTGCACTGTTCTGCATCTCTACAAGCTCACAGACATCCACAATTAGCAATCAGAAAATGTCACTATTACTGACAGAGGAGAGTTAGTAAACACCCTTGGAGCATGATCAGTTTTGCTTTCTTGGCGCCTGGCCACTGAAGGCTTTGGCATCATCCAGACTGAAGCTTGCAATCTCCCTTTAATTCAGCGAATGCTTTACTGTTACTGTTTGTGCCACTTTAGAGCTGATCTTACATACATACAGTTAAAGATCATTTGATACCGGCGGATACAGACAAACATTATATTTAACTTAGTTTTGCTTGTGGGAAAAACCAAAGTGTCAAAGTTTTCATTGTGCAAAGGTCATTCCTGATAAAGCGTGTGTCAGGGGCTCACTCTGACAGATTGTTGGATTTAAATAGAATGCTTCCAGCTCTGCAGCTCTGTTTATAGACATGGTAAATCTGTCTGTCGATCAAGTAAAGACTGGGGGAGGGCGAAAGAAAATGAGGGAGAATGAACTGGGGCAGGCAATAGAAGGAGTAAGAAGAAAGTCAAAGCGAGAACATGGCAGAGAGAAAAGGAGAGGGGAAAAGGAGATGAAACAAAGAGAGGAAGAAAACAAGAGAAAGAAATAGAATGTGAGGTGAGAGTGCAATGAAGTCAGTGACGGGTGTGCCTGTTACCTGTCAGCAGCTTGTCTTCCCTGTCAGAGCAAGCAAGAAACGCAGAGTGACTGTGTGTGTGTGTGTGTGTGTGTGTGTGTGTGTGTGTGTGTGTGTGTGTGTGTGTGTGTGTGTGTGTGTGTGTGTGTTTGTTTGTTTATGCGCGTGATGGAGGAAAGTCTAGCAGTTCGAGTTCGTCTGATTTTTCCTTTCACGTTTTGTCAAAAAAATCAAATAATGAAACACATTTACCCTGAAATTATTGACAATTTGTTAAGGGAATAGAGTTAAAATGTGCTACTTTTTCTGTTCAAATTTCATGGCTAGATATGCACATTTGTGAAAGCAGATCGATACAAAATGAAACGATTGGTTGAAATGGTTGTAATGGTTTCTAGAGGGGATTCCAGCTCAAAGTTACACAGTACAAGGTTTACCAAAAGTCTCTAAGAGTTTTTACAAAAATGTCGTCTAAAATTGTTCATACTGAGTTTTATATGTTGGACGAGAAGGCCTGGCTCACAATGTCTGCTCTAATTTATCATAAAAGTGTTCCATCCTGTTGAAGTTCTTCCATACCAAACTCGCTCATTCTTGTCTTTATGGACCTTGCTTTGTACACTGGTGCGCAGTCATGTTGGAACAGGAAGGAGCATTTCCACAATGTTGGGAGCATGAACCTGTCCAAAATGTCTTGGCATGCTCAAGCATTAAGGGTTCCTTTCACTGGAACTAAGGGGCTGAGCCCAATTCTTATAAAACAACCCCACATCACAATCCCCTTCCCCTCTACACTTGGCACAATGCAGTCAGTCAAGTACCATTCTCCTGGTAAATGCCAAACCCAGACTCATCCATCAGATTACCAGACAGAGAAGCGTAATTCATCACTCCAGAGAACATGTCTCCCTTGCTCTAGAGTCCAGTGGCAGCTAGCTTTTCACAACTGCATCCAATGCTTTGCGTTGCACTTGGAAATGTAAGGCTTGGATGCAGCTGCTCGGCCATGGAAACCCATTCCATGAAGCTTTCAATGCACTGTTCTTGAGCTAATCTGAAGGTCACATGAAGTTTCGAGGTCTGTAGCTATTGACGCAGCAGAAAGTTGGTGACCTCTGTGCACTGTGTCTCAGCATCCACTTGTGGCTGAGTTGCTGACATTCCCAATCACTCACACTTTGTTATAATATCAGTAGTGGTTGACTGTGGAATAGTTAGAAGCAAGGAAATTTCATGACTGGCCTTATCGCACAGGTGGCATCCCATCATGGCACCATGCTGGAATTGACTGAGCTCCTGTGAACGACCCATGTCAAAGAGACAGCTTTGTTCCCTTGGAGCATGACTCCAGAAGCCCTCGGGGTTGGTGCTGTGGTGTCTGGTACCACAACATTACCGGCACATCCTTTGGGTGCTGTGGGTTGCGGGTTGGGGCTTCCATGGATTGGATTGGATTGTCCAGTACATTCCATGGGTGCTCTATCAGATTGAGAGCTGGGGAATTTGAAGGCTGGATCAACAACCTTTAACTTTTTGTCTGATAAGCCCCATATATAGAACAGCTGTAATGCACTGGGTTTTTTGATACCTTTCCATCATAGCCAGGATTAACTGCAATTTGTGCTACACTGTTTTTTTTGTGCAATCAGTCGCAACATTTATTTCATTGCAGAGTCACATTAATTTTGCACCAGCATCTTGTATTTCAATAGGAGAGTCGGACCACTGCTTAAAGCCTTCTCCAACACATCCCAAATGGTGTTAAAGTCTGGACTCTGTGGTGGCCAAATTATGTGTGAAAATTATGTCTCATGCTCCCTGAACCACTCTTCCACAATTTAAGTTGATGAATCCTGGCATTATTATCTTGGAATATGCTTGCCAGACCACATTTCTTCCTTAAAGATGATGGTTTAGCATTATCCTTTTAGGTTTTAATGCGTTAGACAGTTCTTGACCCAACTTTAGCAGTTTCTTAGTTGTTTTCTTTGCTTGATTCAGCCCCATAATTTGACCCTACTGAAACACAGTAACATCTTTGCCATGCCCACAGGATATGTCTTCTGACATGGTTGTTTAGGAAATGAGAAGCTACTCACTGTTCAGTTAGTGTTAAATAGCTTGTTGCCAGCTGAACCATATTAATTACTGCAGTAATTATCCACTGGAAGGCTCTTAAGTGTTTGCTTAGCTAAATCCGTGTGGTGTGCCTTTCTTCAAAATTAATTATTATTATTAGCATTATTATTATTGTTATTATTAGATTAATTAACAAAATGGGAACAAAAATGGGTCCAAAAGATGAAACTTAAAAATGGGTTGTTTCTGTAACAATCTCAGCAGCAACCTCTTTTCCCCTCTCATCTGTTGCAACCACTCAGCATTCAGCATCACCAGTATACTAATCATCAACCTGATTATCTGTCATCAGCTGCACTTGTTGTTTTTCTTCTTCTTTTTTTTAATTATGTTTGAATAATTTATAGGTGCACAGCGGCACGGTGGTGTAGTGGTTAGCACTGTCGTCTTGCACCTCCAGGGTCCGGGCTCGATTCCAGTCTCTGTGTGCATAGAGTTTGCATGTTCTCTACATGCTTGGTGGGTTTCCTGCTGGTACTCCAGGTTCCTCCCACAGTCCAAAGACATGTAGATTAGGCTAATTGGCGTTCCCAAATTGCCTGTAGTGTGTAAATGAGTGACTGTATGTGTGTGCCCTGAGATGGATTGGCACCCTGTCCAGGGTGTACCCCGCCTTGTGCCCTAAGCCTCCTGGGATAGGGTCCAGGCCAATTTTTGCAAAAAATTAATTTCTCCTCTGTATGGAGACTTGTGGAACATACTGTGTTTGATCCAAACTGATACTCATGTGTATATATGGAAGAAATAACAAACAAACAAACACCACATCATTATTTTTTTTACACACTTTAACATAAAAAGTATATGCTTCTTTTCTTACGGTCACATGATAGCATCAATGATGATCCGACTAATGACATCTTTAGAGGAAACATAATACTACACATTGCTGCCATAATTCAATTAAGTTTTTAAAAAAGATGTGTTCTTGGTCTCATCTACAATGACAGTTTTTAAGTTGTGTGCAAATGTTTGTGTATTTCTTTAAAAATAAATGCAAAAACTATAAATAATTTTTTTAAAGTTTATTCACCGCTGACTTTCTTTGTTTTTAAAATGCTTATGTTGATAAGTGGCACCTCTAAATTAGCAAGCATATGCACAACTGAATTGCCTTTGAAAGAATGTCTAGAAGTATCAAATCTAATCGTGTTTAAATGATAAGCAAAAGGCAAAAATAGACTTTCTTAGACGTAGAAGTGAAAGCTATTTTCACTCACATCTCTGCTAATTAAATATATATTATTTAACTGCATTACGGCTAATGAAAAGGTTCAAACCTGGAGTGTAATTACAGAAAAGGTGAATTTGATGTGAATTAAGTGATGTGTAAAGAAAAGGGTTTAAAATAAAATAGAGAAAAACTGTTCCTTAGCCAGATGATCATGGACACCAAGTGCATCACTCAGGGAAACTGATGTTTTATAGTTTTCTTTATTCACATCAGATTGTACAATCACCAAAATACACAGTCTGGTCAAAAAAAGTCACACAATCCAAGATTTCATTGACTGCCTTTAGCTTTTATTACAGTGTGATGGTGAATTTAAATGATTCTTTGTGGTCACAGAACTATTCCTTCACGATTTGTATCTTGGAATATTCCTGTGCCATCAGGGAAATAAAACATTGATGTGATAACCTGGTTAATAGAGGTTAATACAGATAGATGACCAGTACATCAGGTTGTGAGCTGACTTCTTTTTATTGCCACATACGATACTAAGTCTAGGCCTGAGGCCTATGCCTCCCGAGGCTTGTACAGTGACCACTATGCATGATGGGTGCATTGCTTCATGTGCTTCCCTTCTGACCCTGACCCACCTATTGCTCTGGAATAGGGTCAGTCTCGACCTTTTTCACTGCTCTGTAGTCCAAAGTATGCTCTTTTAGACCATATTTCTTCTACAAACTTGAGGGCTTACAACAGCCCTTAGAGGTTTTAATAATGTGTTGGACAGTCCTTAATTCAATTTCAGTAATTTCAAATCTCCTTAATTGGTTTCAGAGCTTGATACAGCCCAATACATCATCCAGTCTGCAATGGGCCAGGCAATGTATGTTACAACTACAGAAACACCACAAGTAGAGTCCTACGCAAAAATCTATTTTTGTAATGCAACTCTTACCTTAGATGCTTATTTGAAAACTTCTGCATTCTGCTTTTAAACAAAAACTAAATGCTACAGAAAAAAATGAATGTTAGTAAAGAATCTAACACATTCTTTTTTTTTTTTCAATGAAAAAAAAAATAGCAACTGCAGCAAATATTCCCATGTGCGTAAAAAAAAAATGTACAAGCCAATATTCTCTTAACCTTTTGTCAATCAGAGCATGTAACAGCATTGACTAACGGTTCTGGCTGCTCATTTACATGTTGATATTTTTAGATTCAAGCCAATATGCACTAGCACCAATGTACAGTATGTTTTCCAGGTGGACTATCTCTCTCTGGAAAAGCATGTCTGCCAAATATCACTGTGGATGTTGTGTGGATGTAAATATAAATGCAATTAAAAGGAAACACTAGATGTGGGATGATGATATTTCCAATTTCCAATTCTCTACATGGATGAGATATTATTGGTAGGAGTGAAGCAATCTTCTAAACATATGCTGATCAGACATAACATAGAAACTTCAAAATCAGGTAAATAACATTGATCATTTTGTATCAATGGCACCTGTTATGGGGTGTGATATATTAGGCTGCAAGGGAGCAGTTAGTTCTCCATGTTCATACTATCTGTTATCACCACAATGAGAGAGGGTCCCCTGTTGAGTCTGGTTCCTCCAAGGGTTCCTTCATTCTTCCATCTCAGGAGGTTTTTCCATGCCACGATCACTCCTGGCTTGCTTATCAGGGACAAACTGATAGTTATATTCTATACCTTCTTTCTATACCTTCTTTTCTAAAGCTGCTTTGCGACAATGTGTAAAGCACTAATAAAATGGAATTGAATAGAAAGTTGATGTGTTGTGGATGCAGGAAAAAAGGGCAGATGTAAGGATCTAAGGTCTTATCTGTGATGGCCAGATAACAAACTGTGATGGCCAGATGGCTGAGTCAAAGCATGTCCAAAATAGAAGGTCTAGTGTGGTGTTCCTGGTATGCAGTGGATAGTACCTACCCAAAATGGTCTATGAATGGGCAATCAGTGACCCAGCAGCAGGCTCACAGGCACCCAAACCTGTGGCACTGATGTACTGTTGAAGTAGGGAGTGAAGGCTAGCCTGTCTGGGCCAATCCCACAGAAGAACTACTGTGGTGCAAATTGCAAAATTTGTAAGGTGCAAAAGCACTTACAATGTACATATGAGCATTAGTTCTGTGTGTGGGTGTGTCACTTACCTGAAGAAGAGATGCAACAGGATATACTATGGGTAGAAGGCAAGCCAGCAAAGGCAGTAAAAACAATAATGCAATCTGCAACACTGTCAAAAATTTTCTCACTTCTCAATCCAATCGAGCACCTGTAGGATGTGCTGGAAAAAGAAGTTTAATCTGTGAAGAAAACTGACTCACAACTTTCAGAAATTAAAGGGCTTGCTGCTATAAGCTTTTGGTTCCAGATGTCACAGCACACCTTTAAAGGTTTTAAAGGTTTTTCTAAACCATTTAAAATGCAGTTACTGTAGAAATTAGGCATTAACATATTGGATAAGAATAATAAAAAGCAAATGATATGGTCCAGCATCCTTTTATATTCTGTAGTATGCAGCAACACAATTTTGCAAAGTTCCCAGTTTCTTTATTTAAGAGTGCAGCTGGAATCACTGAATGACATGAAGGAATGACACAGAACCTTTTTTTTTGTTTTTTGTTTTTTTTTTGGAAACTTCTTGCTCCTAATTTAAACATATTGAGCGATACCATTATATAAGGAACATGCTAGGTAATGGTACCACTTGGTAAGACTTATATAAGACCCCTTGCTGTTCCCACTGAGATTAATGTGACCCCCAACTTCGCATTACATTTTGTAGCATCTCGCTAAATCCCAGTCTGTCGAATTGTACATGCCATGTGTTTCATTTATGTCTCCAGAGCAGGCTGGAAGTTCACACCCTGGCTTTAGCCTGTCACACAATCAATCCCTGCTTCTTTTTAATCTCTCTTCTTCTCACATTTTTCTATTTCCTATTTAGCTGGCCATGTCTATAACTTAAGCTTACTACACTGTAGTCCAACCAACTCTCTCTCTCTCTCTCTCTCTCTCTCTCTCTCTCTCTCCCTGTTTCTCGTTATCTCCCGGCCTCCTACAGACTTCCTCTTCCTCTCTCATTAGTGTCCTTCTGTAGCATAGCAACAGACAGGCTAACAACAGACAGCCTGAGTGATGATGGTTCTGCGAAACAGGACATCAGCCTCAGCAGCAGTCACCTGCTTAGCCTTCTGGGAAAAAAACAGCTTGTTCTGTCACTGGGAAATCTTTTTGATTATGACTTGTGTCAAGCTGCAGAAGTCCAGGCAGAGGCTGAGAGTGGGGCGTGCAGGCGGTACAAAGTTAGATAGGAAACAGAAACTAATAAGCAAATTTGTAGTGTTATTTATTTTTTAAATGTTTTTCCACTTTGTGGCGAAGAGGCTTGATGAATGCATTCGGTGTGACACATTGATCAAACTGTTTGGCTGTAAAACTGAAAATCAATTACACACAGACTTAAGCGAACAGTACAAGCTCTCATGCTTGCTGTGTTGTTTCTCCTCAGTGTAAGCAGTTGAATTCATGATACGTTGCTAAATGTTCTTCAGTTTTCCCTTTCTCTTCAGTCATTTTTCTCCTGATATATTGCTTCTTGAGAGCCCGTACGAGTAGAGGGCATAAGCAGTTCTCATTTATCATTTAATTGATTCGGTAATTTCTTTCCTTCCTTCTTCTTTCACCACCTCCGTGTGAGCTCTCTGTGCTTCACTGCACAAATCTAGAGTCCACATCTGTCAGTGTCGTGCTCTCTTGGTTTTTCTTTTTGTCACACATACCCACACACATACAAAGATTACGTTTGATTAGGTTTGGGGGGTTTTTTTTGTTTTTTTTTAGTCTGTAAGTGATATTAAGAGAACTGTGACATGACTGCTGTGTATTCCTCACTAACTATTCAGTGCATAATGTATATTCCTTTATGAGATATTAAGCAAGATGATTATTTGGTGCTTAAGTTGCACCCAGATTATTATTATTATTATTATTATTATTATTATTATTATTATTATTACTATTATTATTATCATCAATTATGGGTAAAAATCTGAAAAATGCCTCTGAGCAGAGTGAGATACGCAAGGTTAAATGTCCAGGCTTGTGTGTATAGAGGGAGTGGATGCCAGATGCTGAAAGAAAAGGTCAGATTAAGTAAATAGTTATAAATATTTGTGTAGAAGGCTGTAACGAAGTAATCATTTAAATATGATCCTCCTGAACTTTTGTTAACAATGCTAAGTAAAGTTGGTTCAAGCATATTATTCAACCTGCCCATATAACCCATACAGCTCTTATTTGTATGCTGGAACTTTCCATCAATCCTGAGCCCAGACTTGGTTTATAATTTATTATGGCATTTTTTAATTATTCAATGTTTGTGCCTCCATCCGTGATTATTCCGAAAGTGATTTAGCCTCTCACGGTGGAGAAAAAAAAGGTCTCGCTGGTTCTAAAGGTCTTCTGAAGAGCATTAGCTAGATGTGAAGAATTCCACTCTCTCTCTCTCTCTCTCTCTCTCTCTCTCTCTCTCCCACCACAAGCACACATTTATCTTACTATCATTATGAGGACCTTCCATTAACATAATCACTAATGCAACTAATTAATGCATGCATCTATATCTAACCCTAACTGCGAGGGAACCTTTAACTCATTTAGTGTTCTTAAATAAAACCTAAACAAAAGAAAAATTCCTTACTTGTGAGGACATGGACATTTGGTCCACACCAAGATTTAAAACATAGCCCCCACCCACCCACCCTCACATCTCTTTCTCGCTTCTCTGTTTCACAGCGTAATGCTGCCCCCTGCAGGTCGGTTCTTATAATTAAACTCCTGTACAAATACTTGTGCTAAGATGAGCACATTTTCACTAGTTTACTAATGACGAGCAATTAGTGCATGAATCATATTTCTCATAGCCTGTAGGGAAGACTGATTCAATTAAAAGTTACAAAACTAACTTAGTTGTACATTTCTACTTTTTTTTCTGTTTTGTTTAGTTTTTTGTAATTATGACCATGTGCGCAAAAGCAAGCCAGTTTACTCATTGTAAAATTGTGTACATTTGTTTTTATATATATTTCTGTTTTTTTTTAACCCAATTTTCTTACAATTTAGTCTTTTTGCCTATTCCCTGAACACACTAACTTGTCTCCTCCCCGTAGATGGGCTGATGGATGCCCACATGTCGTTAAGGGAAGGAGAAATGGCAAATAACTGACTCAGTGGGCCAATTTTGCTCTTTCAGACTGATAGATGGCTATGGCATGATCAGAATTCTGACTTGCTGTCTCCTGATGAATGCTTTATTTTGTGCCTCTCTGGAGCAATTGCACATTTGTTTCTTTACTTGCTCATTTCCTTTACTTTTTCAAACCATTTGTATGGACCCCATATTTGTCCACTCACTCTATCAATAGATGTAATGATGTGGTGTTGTTATGTGTGTGACATCTATTTCACACATTTATTCACTATTTCTATGTCTATTTCTCCCACTTGCCTGTGCTTTCTGTGAAGTATAGAGAGCTGCATCATTCTTTTAACCATTTCAACTTTTTTGCTATTGAACTACATCTGTCATGTAGGACATACTTGTCTTACTGTCCTTGTGATCACTGATATGATTATTAATTGTAGCTAATGAAGGCTATACTACGCTTTAATCCAATCCTAATAACTCATCAAACTTTGCCATGAAAGCCTTTTTTAAGCCATTTTCTTAGTGATCTTCCTATATGGGTATTCATATTGCCATAAGGACATTAGATCTCTGTTCTCTGTAAAGATATTAAAGCATTCTTCAGTATTCTCAAAATTTCTGGTGTCTGTGTTTTAAATTTGTTTGTAGATAATACACAAACATGGTAACTAAAGATGAATAATCCCTCTCTAACCCTCTGCTGATCCCTCCGAGCTACTTTTGTACATTCTTCTTAATATCCTGTGATAATCCAAATGCAAAACAGGGAGAGAGAAAGAGAGGGACAGAGAGACTGAGAGACAGAGAGAATACCCACAATCATCCTCAAACAGGAAATCATGGCTGGAAAATATTCATTTGATTTTCATACTCATATTACACTTTGCATCATCCATTAAAATCGTGTTAGTCATTATGCAAAAGCTCACAGGAAGTCTCCTTCACCCTTCAAATATAAAATCATTTGCAAAATCACGTTCATTATGGTACCTGAAACAGACCGAGTCTTATTCTCAAAGCTCAGAAGCATCAGAGAAATGCCGATGAGAGGTAACCCTTATAATTATTTCATAAAGCCAAACAAATTCCTTCATTAGTTATGCTGCCCCCCTACAGCGCTTCCTCAATCACTATAAATAGGGAGACTGTGTCTTCATCTTGTCTTGACTATAATGCTATAATTATCTTATAAGATTAGGTTGTAAATCCTGATTAAAATGATTACAGACTGATTGTTAGGGACTTGTTCAAAAACTAGTTCAGTAAAGGATATTAACGAGAATGTAAAGTCTACATCCAGTGATGTTTGTCTTAATTTCTTATAAATGTACTATAAATGGGTTTCACCTTCCTGTGGCTTGTATTATGCTGTTATTATAACTAGATTTATCAAGTGAATCCTATGCACATATCTACACAGGTACTGTATCAAGCTTCAGTTGAAGGTGCAGTGGTATAAAGCACCTAGAGAAAGTGCAAGGGCTCATAACCTGTATGACAGACTAATGAATGTTTGTTTAAATGCAAGAGCGGTCTAGGTGATAACTAAGCACATAAACCTATGTGCAAAAATGATACAAAAGGCAATGAGTAATTAGGGGATGAATTCAAACCTAAGTGCAAAAATAAACTAACAAATTGAATAATATAATAGTATTAATTAACAATAGATTTTAAATGCATAAAAAAGTTATAAAAATGAAAGGTAAGTAGAGAAAAGCCTGAATAAGAGAGTTTTTATTCCTTGTGGAAGGAAAAGAGATGCGGAGCTAGTCTGAGTTGAGATGGCAGTGTGTTGGACCACTGAGGAGCCGTGGTGCAGAAAAAGTAAGATCTTGCATTATGAGCATGTTTAGACCTCAGAAAAGGACACCGACTGCCTTGAATTTGAGCACCCTAGTTGGCGTGCAGGTCTGTAGTTCTGAACCAGAAGGCATAGATAATATAGTGCAGCACCCTTTGATGCCTGGAATACAAAGATGCATGATTTGAATTTGATTCTTGTGCCAGTAGAATGACCTCAGAAGAAAACTTTCAAAGGTTATGAACCAGGTGAGCAGCAGCATTCTGAATACTCTGTAGAGGAGGACAAAGACATGCAGAGAGAGAGAGAGAGAGAGAGAGAGAGAGAGAGAGTTGTAGTGGTCACATGCAGAAATAACTATATCTGTAGAATCTTCAGTCAGATATTTTCTTGTCTTGAAGAGAAATCTGCAATATATGGTCGTCGATGTGAATGATTTCACAGCAAAACAAGATAAACACCATTTCAGGGTTTTGCTAATTTTGGCAATATTTCTTCCATAAATGGTTTGATTGGGTTTTGGAGAATGTGATGAATGTAATAAGTGACAGGTATACAGTATGTGCCTTAACATCCATGATATGTTCTGTGAAATAGGACATTATGTTGTAGTTGTAGTAACAAAACCCTAGTGTAAGCATCGTGATGAAGCAGAGAAATAATGTTATAAATTTGTAAATATGCATGAGCGATTTGTGCACAAGAGGCAAGAGATGCATGTGCTGTGTTAGGAAGCTGTTGGTTAAATTGTGCATGCTATGAAAGGGAGCTGTCATGATGTAAAACTAGAGGAGGAGGAGGAGGATGCTGTAAACTGAAGTTTTTGTTTATAATACTGCTCATGATATTAAACAACCTTGTAATTAAAAATGTTTTGTGTGCAACAAAACTCAACACTTTTTTCTTGATCTAATATTCTGATAGTACCCATACTTTCTGTTTGATTCTCAGTTTTGATAAACAGTTTTGTCATTTGTCCTTTTGATAAAGCAAAACAGGATTCTTGTCCATTTTTAGACAGATGGACCATGTGGGTGACCCAAATGTAAAGCGGAAGGGGGATTCTTCACTGGTGTATTAGTTCAGTTATGTCAAAGATGAATTTCTGAAGATGACTTTTTCACAATGCCCATGTAGTCTGTGAATTTAGAAACATACAATAATAACAAGGCAAAGATACACTTATATTTTAATATTTCAGTATTGTATTAAAATGCAAGTTTATTAAAAATATAAAAATGTCTCATTTTAGCAGCTTGAGATCAAGCATGAGCACTAGTGTGAATAAGGGGTTTATTGCAGTTTACTGAGGATATGGCCAAAATTTTATAGTCTAATATCCAAACAGTGAAGCAAGAAAAACTTTAAACCACAACTGGGCAGAATGGCCAAAAGGGTTCATATGCATTCACGACGATGCATATGAAACAGAGTCTCAAAATTTACTCAATGCACCGATTGGCAAGACTCCACAAAGCCTTTTTAAATCAGGTAAGCTTTTATTCAGAAAAGTCAGGAAATATCCTGGAAGAGGAAACTGTAAACTTCTAGCTCTGCTGGCAAGCTGGGGTTGTGTCCTGGGGCTGATTGTGTCCTGGGGCTGGTGGAACATAGTTCTATAGTGTGGTAGTTAGTGCGTGTGGTCATATAAACATGCACAAACACTGCTCTGTCCAAGCATGGGAGGAAATCATGTGTACTGCAGACCTAAGACTTGCAACAGTTCATAGAAACATTCTGGACCAGGACAGTGTGTGCATCTGTGAAATTCCTAACCGACTAGGGAGATATCATTTTGCCCCGGGTCATTGAGGCAGAGCCTCAACAGTGCTGAGACATGAGGTCTGAGCTAAACGTTGGGTGCCAAGTTCAATTCCCAGAGGTGCCACACACTTTCCAGTAGGCAGAGTCCATTATGTAGTGACCAGAATTTATAACTGTACTTGGAAAGATGGCATATGCCAGTCGAGCCATGAGACTTTTGGGTAACAGATTGAGGAGTTAGTATTTTACTCCAAGCTGTACGGAGTAACATTTCAGGGTTGGTGGTGCTTTTAAACAGCAAAAGGCCTCTTTTGACTAGCAATCATTCAGAAGTCAATCTAAGGCATACATTTTATTATAACTTTAGTCAACTATTTTTGTTCTCTAAGGTGTCTGTTTTTGAGCCTGTCAAGCCAAAGAAGCTATTTGATGCTCTACAGATAACATTATTAGTTTAGTTAAATTTTATTATAAATTATATGTTTGTTTGTTTTTTAATCCAAAGCCTTTTAGTCCAAAGGCTTTCTATTTTATAGAAATACACAAAAGGGATCTTTCATTAGGTACTTTCTAGTACTGGGCTGGCTTCAGAACTGCCTTAATTCTTGATGGCATGGATGCAAAAATGTCCTGGAAACATCATTTAGAGATTTTAATCTATATAGACATGATAGCATCACACGGTTGCTGTATATTTGTTGGGTGCACGTTCATGATGCGAAACCCCTGTTCAACCATGTACCACAGGTGATCTATTGGATTGAGATCTGGTAACTCTGGAGACTGTGAGTACAATGAACTCATTGTCATGTTCAAGAAACCAGTTTTAGATGATTTAACCTTTGTGACATGGCACACTATCCTGTGGTCATAAAGGGACGGACATGGTCAGCAACAGTACTCAGGTAGGCTGAACATTTAAACAATGTCGATTGGAATTAAGGGGCTCAAAGTGTGATAAAAAATGTCCCTCTCACCATTACACCACCATCAGCCTGAACTGTTTACGCAAGGCAGGATGGATCCATGCTTTCATGTTGTTTATGCCAAATTTTGATCATACCATCTGAATGTGGCAACAGAGTGCCATCCGGTGTAGTCTTCTGCTGCTGTTGTCCATCTGTTTCAAGGTTTAACGTGTTGTGCATTCAGAGATGCTATTTGGCAAACCGTGATTGTAATGAGATGTTATTTAGGTTACTGTTGTCTTACTATCAGCTCGATCCAGTCTGGCAATTCTCCTCTAATCTCAGGTATCAACATGGCATTTTTGCCTAGAGCTGCCACTCACTGGATATTTTTCACACCATTATCTGTAAACCCTAGAGAGTAGATCAGTACAGTAGTTTCAGGTAAACTCAGACCAGTCTGTTTAGCACCAACACACATGCTACATTCAAAGTCACTTAAATCACCTTTCTTCCCTATTCTGATGCTTGTTTTGAAATTCAGCAGATCGTCTTGACCATGTCTACATGCCTAAATGCACTGAGTTGCTGTCATGTGATTGGCTGATTAGATATTTGCATTAACTAGCAGTTGAACAGATGTACCTAATGAAGTGGCCGGTGAGTGTATATTATTCATTCAGCTTAAAGATTTCCTTTATCCACATCAGAGTGGCTCTAGAGCAGAACACCAAGAGCTGATTTAGAAAAAAAATACATGTGAAACATCCAAAGACCAAAGATAGTAACCAGAGTTTGAAATTTTTCATTCAGTGTAATAGTTCATATAATTGAATCTCTTTGGCATGTCACTGGGTTTATTACTTTGTTCTGTTTTGTAAACCCCTTTTCTCTTTGACCCAAGAGGACAAGGCTTTTATATAACGGTTACACAATGCTGTTTTCCTGCATTCCAGGACAATGTGTAATGAGTTGAAAGTTGTTCCAATATTTTATGTTATGATAAAACAGAGAAGTTAAAGAGTTTGTGTCTCTTTTGCAAAGAGAGAGAGAGCTGTGAGAGCACAGTGGGGGAAGAAATTCATTAGAAGAAATTTTGAGATTGTCTAAGCCTGCGTGAAGATTCGGATTTGCCTGCATAAACAAAGCAAGCTTGTTTGCAAGCCTCCTGCTAATGAGAACATAATAATGTCAGGCCAAAAACACATGCTGCTTAGTTAAAGTTTTGGAGTGTCTATGATTTATGGAAGAAGTACAAAAATGATACAACATGCACTGTATGGAGCTGGCATGTAAAGGTATAGAAAAGAGTTACTTACCCTTTAGTGTCACACACTCATCTTGCCAGAGAGGAAAATGAAGATATCTAATCACAAATTTGTGTCTCTTTTATTATTTTCTTTTTTATTTCTCTGCTTGAATTTAAATCACAAGTGCCAATTCAACTTCTAATTTTACTCAGGACAGTTCATAGCTTCTTTACGTTCAAATTTCCCAATATTCATGCTTAAGTTATTCATGGTCTGTGAACGGCTATCATTTCCTAAATCTTATAAACTCTACTCTGAGCCAACAGATCTTTCTTTCTTCTGTACCATTACAATTAACTTGGTAAATATTTTAGATTATCAGGCTGTGTTACGTATGTACCTGGTTTATTTGCTTTAGCACACCATGTATCTGACTTTTCTTGCTGTCTTAGTTGGTGCATATGAACAGTAAACCCCAGTGGGCCATATATATTGGGTATTAAGAGTATTATTACAGTACATAAACACAAAAATGGGCATTTATCTTTTAGTAAAGTAAAGTTTGCAAATATTTGTGTAAGACAAAACAATTTTCCCTGGATTTAGAAAAAAAATTGTGGGGGGTTAATTGGCAACTGCCAATTGTGAAAAACCGCAAATTTTGGATGGGGTTTAAAAAATGCCAGCAAATGCCTATTTTTATAGTTTAAACCCTAAATATGTCCTCACTATGCTCCCCAAAAAATATAATTTTATATAAAACTCAGCATAATACATTACCATTAAAAAAAGGATATAAAGGTAATCCCATACAGTATACTGTGCAATACTGTACTGCCATGTGTCCCACAGTGCTAAAATATAAAATAACGATGTTACCCCTATATGTACTGTAATTCATGCAAGCACTTTTTCTTTGGTATGCACTGTCAATTTTTTTGGTATAAGTCAAGTAAATACTGTAGTAATTTACTATCTCAAACCACATTTTCCTATGTTTGCTTTGTGTTCTCTCTACAGTACTAAAAAATTATACATTATTATATTTTATATCAAAGTTTTGCTGAATTTACATTAATATTTATGTTACAGAATAAGTAAATGATTTTGTTTTTAATAGTTTAGCATTAAAACATTATATATTGTCACAAATAAGGCATAAAAATTGCAGAGGATTTTTGCGGTTTTTGTAAAATTGTGGGTGGTTTCCTCGAACAGTTAGATCAAAAAGACCTGCAAACAACTGATGCTGCGAACTCCTAACTGCGACTTTGCTGGTGTTGACTGTATACATGCAAAGCACATTCCCACATAACTTATCTGTATGTATCGATAATACAGAAGATCTTATTTTGACTTACTATGCCAATTAATACTGTAATAATATACACTACTCTAGCATAACCCCAAGGCTAACCCTAACCCTTAACCGTCTTCTGTAAATAAATGGCAAAATCAATCATGTTGAATTACCAGACTGGAGTATTCCAAAAGACTAAAGCGAATCTTGGTACCAAAACTGAACTCCAGATCTCAGAACATGTCGAGCAATGAATACATATGCAATCCCCATCCTAACCTACATTTTCTTCATTAGTTCTCTTTCAAAACTATTCTGTATCTTTTTTTCTCAGTGGTCCCTGACTGAGTGAGCTACCATGTGGTCATTCAGAATGACCTAGACTTATACAGCCACATGGTAGCTCACTCATAGTCATTCTGAATAAGGGCATGTGCTAAATGCTGTTTACATAATATAAACATTCTATTACACACACTCAGGATCAAAGGGGAAAAAAATCAGAATTTATGAGATTTTATGAATACCATATTGCCCGATGGTAATAGAAATTACATTAAGGGGCTTTACTATGACTAAAATGCACAGAGACAACTTAATCAACCTAATAACAGTACATCTCTCTCTCTCTCTCTCTCTCTCTCTCTCTCTCTCTCTCTCTCTTGGGGCTGTTAGCTCCCTGGAGGTGTATTTCACTGGAACTTACAGAAAGGCTTTGGTACAAACATTAAGAATGACAGTAATCCCTTTTAGCCTCACAGTTGTGTTTATAATACTACGTCTGTAAGTGCATTAATACACATGAAGATTCAGTTAAGTGGGCTCAGTGGCAAACAAGCAGTAAGTCTGTTGTTGAGGGTAAAGGTTTTCATCAGTTCTCACATGCATGCTGAGGAAGAAGATGTTGCTCTCCTGCTACTTTGCTGAAGCTTCGAGAGCATGCGCACAACACACACCGGAGCACACACGGGAAGCATGTGCCACTGCCGTAGAGAACGCACCTCTGATCACACAACATAAGTGTCCACCAGACTGATTGAATTTGATGAGTTGGATTTTTTACATGTTCTCTTGAGGACCATGCTGCTCACCAAGGGATGACACAGGAGATTTCTTACCAAAAAAAGATTTGTGGTTTTTGGTAAGTCTAGTTTTTGTATTTTCCATCAACAAGTAGCTTGTTTTGTGTGCATGATCTCCAAAAGAGGGTACACAGGTTCGTTTCCATGGAAAAAAAATTGTCCCTTGGTACTGGTGCAGGTGATATAATGATTTTTAAATCTTTAATAATAATAATAATCATAATAATCATAATAATAATTAATATTATTATACAGCATAATCGAAACTGTTATTTTAATGTAATAGCTAAGAATCATTTTATTTATTTAAGACTAGATATTAACAGGGAACTTTAAAGCATTTAAAGAATAATTATAATGTATAAGTAGAGTATCAGTTTAAATGTAACTGTTAATAAAGGTAGGTTAGTTGTTAATAATTTGCATGCAAAAACACTGTATGTGGTTTTGGGTCTGATATATTTGCCTAATATGAAATTAAATTGATCACATTGTATTAATAAAATAATTCTGTGCAGGGGGAAAAAAAGGTTCCATGGTAGCAAAAGTTTATGGACTCCTCAACAATTTTTACAATTTATTTAATTATTTATTACATTTTTATTTAATTTATTTATTAAAATTTATTTGGGCAACTAAATACAGTAAATAAAGGTTAAGGTTTGTAGACCAGCAAGTAGAGAATGTCACATCATAGTGGGTATGTTTTTTTTCTTAAATGAAGAAGGAATCAGTAATATTAACATTCAGGCTGTAAAGGCCTCCGCGGACTCATGAGGAGCCCAAAATTATAAACTGGCTTATTGAAGCGAAAACCTATGCCACATAAAAAACTCAAAACCCAGTTTGGAATCCACTAAAATGGGGTAAAATTAACTAAATCAAACGTGTAAATTGTGCACATTGGTATTCAGACCTTATTATGAAGTTAAGCCTGAGTTACATTTGTCACATTAACTATGTTAACTCAAAGGGCCTGCATGTAGCCTGCAATATTTTAGGAATAGCTTGTATGTGCACATCTGGAATCATGTGGTCAAGTAGTCAAATAATATTATATTCTTGTGCCACTCATGGATGTTTTGACCTTCTTCTGGCCATAAAAAGTCACCACACAGGGTCAAATTATTGGCCTACTTCAAACTAATAATGAGATTGCTGAAATTACTGGCATTACGTTAAGAACTATCCATTGAATTATAAAAACCTTGACGGACGGTGCTGAATCATCAACATTTATGGAAGAATGAATGAATGAAGATCACTTACTCACAGCTATGTTTAATAGTGAAAGTAAAGAACTCAATACCTCAGAGAAATTAGAAAAAATAGAAAACCTAATCAGAAAAAGGCTTGAATTATCTTGGGAGCATAAAGTTTGGAGCTGTGGAAAAAGATCATGTGGTCTAATGAGCCCAGACTGACACTATTCCAGAGCAAAAGGTGTGTCGGGGGAAGAAGGGAAGTACATGAAGCATCATGCATAGTGGCCACTGTACAAGCCTCTGAAGGCAGTGTTATGATCGGAGGTTGCTTTAATTGGTCAGATCTAGGCTTAGCAACATTATGTGGCAATAAAAACAAGTCAGCTGATAACCTAAATGCACTGAATGACCAGGTTATCAGATCTATGGTTTTTTTCTTCTGTGATGGCATAGACATATTCCAGCGTTCAAGTTGTGAAAGTAAGGTTCTGGGAGCATATGAATCGCCTAGCACATTGCATGCCACAATCAATTATTTTTAAACAAAATGCATAAAAAAAAAAGCATAATACATTTAAACAGAGTTAAATGTTTTAACAGATATAACACAAAATTAGTGGTTAATTGTTTTATTACGTCATATGTGAAATGCTCATTTATTTACATAAACCTTTTATTCTTGTTTCCCTGTTTTTCTTCACTCAGGAGGTGGATGTCCTCATGCCCCTGCACATGTGATCAAGTCATGGCTGCCTTTAAGGGTGTGTGGACAAAGGGGTTTTGGCGAGCCGTATCTGGAGAGTTTTTGGCCATGTTACTCTTTGTGCTACTCAGTCTGGGTTCCACTATCAACTGGACAGAAACCACAAAAAACAGCACTCTTCCTTCTCCCAACCTTGTCCTGATCTCTCTGTGTTTTGGTTTGTCCATAGCCACACTCGTGCAGTGCTTTAGCCAAATCAGCGGCGCTCACATCAACCCAGCAGTCACGGTGGCCCTGGTGGTTACTCGCAAACTGAGCCTAGCAAAGGGCTTTTTCTATTTGGGAGCACAGTGTCTCGGGGCAATAGTGGGATCAGCTATCTTGTATGGTGTGACTCCTCCTGCTGTGAGAGGGAACCTTGGGGTCACATCGGTCAGTTAGATAACATGATTGAACATAGCAAAATCATGATATAAGATGCAGAATTATCAGATTTAACATTACCACATTCAGTAAATTAAAGTCTCTTTATGGCCACATAAAACTAATTTCTTTACATTTGGCCAAAACAAAATATTGGTGCTTTTTTATGTTATACATAACATACAGAAAATGTGTGTTCCAAAGAGGCTACTTCTGAATTTATGCAAAGTGGAATTGACCAATCTTTCTTCCCTAAAAATGTTAAGATGCTAACGTCAGCTGTTTTGGAGAGATTATTTTATCTGTGCCCCAAAAATGGCCATTTTTTAGCATTATACTGTTTAGCTTAAAACAGTAATAATTTGAAATGAAAATTATTTATATTTCTTTTTTAGTTTGAATACTAAAATTGCTGTAAGCTTCAAGAATTATATGACTTGTAAAACTGTTGTTTAAAATAGTTTTTGGCAAAAACTTAATAAGCAAAAAATCTGTAGCGTCCATAACCATGTCCAATTTAAGTTAATATCTTAACAATTTTGCATTTTAGAATAATACACTTTGTCCAGTTTATGTCATTTCATGTGAAATCTAAATTCGAAAGTTTTATACATTTCAAAGTTTCACCTAAATGACAATCAAGATAATTGAAAATTTTAAATTAAAAACAGGCACTGCATAAAAACAGCATGAAATTGTATTAAGCAGATGTGTTTCTTTTTATCTGAAAAAATATAAATAAATATAAATATGTATGCATATTTACAGAAGATTAAGCATGGATCAGGAGAAGTATTATGAAAAATAGTGTTATATGATGTTTGTTGTTGGATGCTCCCAGCAAGGGGAGCATAACAAGCTTGGCACAGGTTTTACGCCAGGAGGGGCTCCTGACACAACCCTGCCATTTTTTTGGGCACAAGCACTGCATCCAGTGGCTGGGATGTGGACACTGGCTGGGAATCAAACCCAGGCCTTCCGCATGAGAAGCGAGAAACCTACCACTGAGCCACCAGTGCCCTAAGAATGGTGTTATATGATTCTATCTGATCACCTGGGTGAGACACTTTTAACACCAATACCATGTTTTGGTTAAATAATTAATATATCACATCATAAACATTAAAATGCTTACATTTTAAACTGTAAAATGTTCAATAATTAGATGTTCAACGAGCATAGTTTTGTTGTTCTCAATTTCCACATATACAGTAGAACTTTTGGCCATATAG
This sequence comes from Heterobranchus longifilis, assembly GCA_028570985.1. Lineage (NCBI taxonomy): Eukaryota > Metazoa > Chordata > Actinopteri > Siluriformes > Clariidae > Heterobranchus > Heterobranchus longifilis. The sequence goes on along the minus strand of JAOVVB010000035.1, from coordinate 3,490,864 downwards.
TAAATAAATCCGAAGATGGCAGGGGAGGTGGCTCAGTGGTTGGCTTCTTGCCTGCCATGCAGAAAGCATGGGTTTGTGTTCCAACCAATGACCACATCCAGCCACTGGGGTTGCAGAGAATCTTTAGTGTGAGTTCCAATCCTGGATATACAATGATAATGCAAAACATTATGCCCCTTGGGCAATAACTCCACAAGAACTCTCCCTGTGGTGTCAGCCGATCCTTTGGGTGATGTCGATTGTGGGGTGGGACCTCCGTAAATCAGTCTTGAACATGGCTTTTATCCCAAATTTTCAACAGCTGATGGAGTAGCACTTTTTGAAATAACCTGTTTTCTTGGTGCAATAAACTGAAGTGCAGCTGTAACGTTATATAAAATGTGTCTACTACTGAATGTGCACAATTCTTTTGGGAAAGTAACTGAGCGCTCATTTTAATGCACATTTTAAGAGTACCAACATGTACACTTTATCATAGACTTGAATTGTCAAACTGACAATATCGTGAAAATCTTCTATATTCATGAACTCTACCTATGATGCCATTGTAACATTACCTACATTACATCTGAAGGCATGGAGGTCTGCGTCTATTCTGTACACACAACAGGAATATTTTATATTCAGCAGGACTTAGGATGGAATGTCTTTTTCATTATATATTTTTCTTAGCTCCTTCTTATTTCCTAATTTCTGTACTGCTTGCCTGTAGGTTAGCACCCAAATCTCTGCCGGTCACGCCCTGGTGATTGAACTCTTCATTACCTTTGAGCTTGTCTTCACAATCTTTGCCACCTCCGACCCAAAGCGCACTGACCTGAAGGGTTCATCAGCGCTGGCTATGGGCCTGTCAGTCTGCATCGGCCACCTCTTTGCCGTGAGTCTCAGTAACTCAGATACTTTAACATGATTAATAGTGCAACAGGTCCAGAGAGAATGAAAAAAGAGTTTTGTATTGTATAATTCAATAATAAAAATGTACCTATAGACAGAAAAATGATTGAAAGAAGAGGATTAAAATGCATGTCTAATCAGTGTCACATAAACTTTTGTATAAGCAATTGGTTAGAGTAAAGCAAGCAGAGTTGTTTAGCTAATCAGCCTATTGGGCATTTCAGTGTTTAAGTATGGCAGGTGTTTTTCAGGTCTCAAACCAGCCGTGTTCCATGGAGAATTGTAACCAAGCTGTGCTGCCAGGTGTTGATATCCAGTTTATGCCAAAACACCCCAGGGGTATATGATGTATGCTTACTGCACCTAGGGGTGTTGCTAAGAGTGAAGGTGTCCTAATTTTATTTCTTTATTTTTAAGCATAGCAGGATTAAACACACTGATTTGTTGTAGAAATTGCCTTTTTTGGACTCTTAGGAGTTGCACCAACACTGCTATATCACCAACATGCTGTTGTAGAATCTCTAACTGGAACTTTTTTATCTGGTTCAGCAGGAACAAGAATAATCTATAACATCAGATACTGTTCAAAATCACAAAGTTTAAATTACAACACACAACAGATACATTTGCATACTTACTCTGATGGGCCCAAGGCTGCAATCAACACTACAAGCAAGTGTGATTCAATTACATTTGCTTAATGATGCAGCTTTAATGTGAATTAATGCTTGCGAAAGGATGCACAATTAAATTGGAATGATAAGAGTGTCAATAACGCATGCCAAGCATGGCTGTAATCCTTCAATCATTCACTAACAACAAAATTATTTAACAGTCTTTCAACTGCTCCACCACATCAATATATTTGGGTGTGCTTAGAAACAACTTACAAAAGACATAATTTTGTGACGTTTTATGCATATGATTAGTTTGTATTGATCACCCCTGTAGTGTAAACACTTGCAGCAATTACATTGTAATATTTTGCACACTATGACAAACCGTGAACTGGACTGAAAGAACTAGGCATCCCGGCGCATCTGATACGATCGCTGTGCGCTGTGAGATTGGAAAAGGTGTGTGACAGGGCAACATCTTATTCCCCCTTTTACTCAACTTGTACACAGAAACCATCATGGGTAAGCTTGACCTGGATGAGTCAATTATTAGAGTTAAAATTGGTGACCAGAACATCGTCAATCTGAGACATGCAGATGACACCACCCTGCTCACAGTGAAGAATACATAATTGCAACAGCGAATGGAACAGCAAAGTACACATTGTGATTGAAGGCAAGGAACTCAAATAGGTTCAACATATTCCACCTTACTTGAATTAATGATTGATCGAGACAAAGACTGCCCAATGAAAGTAGAGAATTGCATGTGGTGTGGCTTGATACTGTCCTGACGCACACCAGTATGAGAATGAAAGACCTCAAGAAAGCGGTCCAGGGCAAGAAGGCATGGAGGATGCAAGTCTATGCAGTAGCCAAGAGCTGGATATTGCTGAACAAACACTAATTAATTTTGCACCTAGGCATATTTCTGGATAATATTCTTATAAATATGAATTATTTATTAAGTAATAAGCTAAGTAAAAGTAGAGAAAAAGCAGGATGTAATTCAGAGATATATTAGAAGCACATAGTGTATAGTATCTCATACTGTAGTAACCTTTAAAATGTTTGAATTATGAAGCTTAGGTATTATCTTTTGTTCTTGTCTCCTAACTCTTCTGTGTTTTTTTTTTTTGCATGTGTGTGCCTACGCATACATGTTCCAACAGATCCCCTACACTGGTGCCAGTATGAATCCTGCCCGCTCGTTTGGCCCTGCAATCGTCACAGGACACTGGGAAAACCACTGGGTGTGTTAATATATTTGCATGTCTGTTTTGCTTACCAGTGTTAAACCTAAATGCAAACCTACCTAACCATTGCATAGTCTGTGTGTATAAGAAGGTTTTCTTGTATGGCTGTGTTGTAGTAGAGGTTGGTCTGATGTGGGTATCATGCAGACATTTTGAGGACAGCCAGTGTTACATAAAGATCTGAGCCATATGTACATGTGTGTGTGGGTGTGGGTGTGTGTGTGTGTGTGTGTGTGTGTGTGTGTGTGTGTGTGTGTGTGTTCAGTGAGCTTCTGTCTGAGAGTGTTACACTCGGGAGAGGAGTAATGCAGACGTGAAAGAGATCCATTTGACAGTAAAGGCTAGTGATAATGACTTGCTCAAAAAAGAATGTGGGACAACAAAGACACACAAAGCAATGCTTTAGAAGCTGCTCTTTATATCTAATATTCATAATTTCCCTCTGCTCATAATGTACACTCCTATCAGTCTTTACACACATATACTGTACCAAGATTTGTGGAATTATATTACTCTAAGGATCAGAGTACAGACTGACGAATGGAAGAGAGACACCCCCAAGTTGATTCAAAAATGACTGATTGTATCGACTAAGTTTCGAGCTCTGATTGCATTGTACTATATATCTCAATGTAAAACAAATGAGTGATATATATAATAGAGTCAAACTTTATTGTATGAGGGTATCCACACTCTGGTTATATTAAAACTTATCAGCGCTTTCCATTCAAGGCTACTGTCTCCCCAGTCACTGCTGTGCAGGTGTGAACGTGTTACATCAGTTCATTTGCTCAGGTTGCTCTTTGCACTTGGTGCTGAAACAACTCACAGAAGTGCTTAAACAGAAACGTTTGGCCATCAGCAAACAAAATTTGGACCAGAAATTCTAAGGAAGATGAAAGTGTCTTGAAGAGAATCATTACTGGTGACAAGACATGGATTCATCATTACGAGCCTGAGAGTAAACAGCAGAGTATGAAACAGAAACATCCTCAAATGCAGACCAAGAAAAAGTTAGAAAGTCAACCATCAGATGGAAAATTGATGCTTGCAATTTCTGGCATTCTCAAAGGCCAGTATTGGAACATTATCAGAAAAAAGGTTCAACAATCAACATTGCTCATTACAGAGAGATGCTCATTGAAGGGCTGAATCCCAAATTTAAGATTAAACACAGAGGGCTGCTATCCGAGGGTGTTGTCTTGCCCACACTCTGCAAAACATTTGTTTTGAGATGTTAAAGCATCCTCCCTATAGTCCTGATTTTGTTCTGTCTGACTATCACCTGTTTGGTCCCCTGAAAGCAGCCCTACCAGGACCAAGATTCACTTCTGGTGAAGAAGTGAAGAAAGCAGTGCATTCGTGGCTCGCAGCTCAGCCTAAAACATTTTTAATGAGGGAAATTGGAAGGCTTAATAATAATAATAATAATAATTTTTATTTATATAGCACCTTTCCAGAGCTCAAGGACACTTTACAATGAGACTTGTTGACAGATGGACAAAGTATATTGTATATCAAGGATATTATGTCAAAAAATTAAGTATTTGTCTTTTGTAAGAGTTAATATAGCCAGAGTGAGTATCATTTTTGACTCAACCTCATATATCTCTCACATGCTCCTTCTTACAGGTGTACTGGTTGGGTCCATTAATCGGAGGTGTCCTGGCAGCAGCCCTATATGAATATCTGTTCTGTCCTGACCCTGACCTTAAAAGATGCTATGCTGACATCATCTCTTTACCCACTGTGCGGTACCAAGGCATGGAGCCCAGCACTTTCTTCAGTGACCAAGCTCAGCTGATGTTCAAGCAGCCAGCCATCACAGTGCTGGATATGGAGCATGCCGAGAGGAAGGAGAGAGAGACAACCGGAGAGGTGCTGTCCTCTGTATGACAATTAAGGTGCACTGAAGGAGAAGAACTGAGCTTTAAACAATACAACACCAGACAGATCATATGAACTGAACTAATATGAAGGAGTCTGTGCATGTACGTGTAAACTCTGCCCTGAGACACCAAACTGAAGATAATGTTCTGTAAAAATAATAATAAAAGTTAAACATACTGAAAATATAATGATAGAAAAAATGTTTGTTTAAATATAAAGTGCTTTATAAAAAATATACACTTAAATGGCCAACAGTATGCAGACTCCTGACCATCACACCCATATGTGCTTGTTAAAGATCCCATCCCATTACAGATTTATTCCCCCTTTGCTGTTAGGATGCTGTTAGAGCTCTACTCTTCTGGGAAAACTTTCCACTAGATTTTGGAGCATTGCTTAAAGAGGTTTGTGCTAATTCAGCCACACTAAGATCAGGCACTGGCAACCTGCGGTGCAGTCAGTGTTCTAGTTCATCCCAAAGATCTTTAGTTAGGCTGAGGTCAGGATTATGTGCAGGACACACACATACACTCTCTACTCCAGCCTTGGTAAGCCATGTACCAAGCAGTAGTACTGGTGTGGCGCAGAATATTAAGACTACAAGTCAAACTGTGCGACAATTCCACACTTCAGCACTTCATTTGTGAAATAATGGTGATTATCTCCGCCTCAGTAAAACCACAACTCAGGTATGATATGGAGTAGAGATTACAGCTGAGACACTTTTATAGCCCCAAAATGAAACACCACATGCTATATTGGAAGAGTATTGGTTTACGTTCACATGCTGTGAAAATACATATGTGCTAAATAAGATTTGGACCATGTGCTAAGTGTGTACGTTACTGTAATAAGTCAGTAGGCTTGCTTACAGGCTAAACATAAACTAAATTTATAACTGATATTCCAACTTCCATTAGACATCTTGTTTCCTGGTAACAGCTGAAGTTGAGATATAAAACCAGGGCACTGTTTTCAGTTTCCTGACTTTTATGGATCTTCTAGCCAAGGTCAGATGCATGACTTATTGATTTATATGAAGGCCTCACTTTAGTCCTGCAACTGAGATATAAAGCCAGGCATGTAATTGATAACATTACAGGTTGAGACAGACGGTACCATAAGCACACACACACGCACACACACACACACATTTTGCCAATATATATCCAACCTCCACAGCTCTTGAAATAATATTCTCTTCTTACAGCATGTTTATGGAGTAAAAATGTAAAAATACACACATTCCATTTTAATGCCCCTGTACACCCACACATGGGAAATGCATAAAATAATGCACATGCAAATCTTGGACTTCGGTTAACAAAAATACCACAAATGGTTTCGTCATATCAGCCAAGAGCTGTAGTCTGATGCACTACACTGGGCGAAGGCTCACTGAATCTGGACTGTTAAAAATTTGAAAAAGATCTTCTTTTGTGGACCTTTCTGTAAGGTAAAAGGCAGTCTATAATCAACTAGGTATTTCAACCTGCAGAACTGCTATGCTCAAACTAATTCTTCTGACACCAGCAACCATTCCACAGCCAAAATCATTATGATTACATTATTCCACATTTTGGTGTATGATGTGAATGTTAAATGAAGCTCTTGAGCTATATCTGCATTATTTTATGCATTGCACTGAAGCCACATGATAGCTGCTTGAATATGTTTAGGTGTTCCTATTAAAGTGGCTGCCCAATTAATTAAACATGACAAATGATTTTAATAATTAACTAAATGTAAAAGTTTCGTGTGTTTTAAGAGTGTGTTGACAATGAGGTCATGGTCGCAGTAACACTAACAATAGTGAAGTTACACAAACACTAAGTTTTACAATTCATCCTCAGTGCACAAAATGAACAGAAACAACAGAAACACATCACGTTACTTTTGTCTGTTTTGCAATTTACTACTCTTGCTCAGACTAAGATTTCTTTTTTTCTCTTCTTTGTACAGATTTTAATGCTTATGTGTGATTTGTTATTTTGGTATAATGGTATGCAAAGGTCATGGTTCGGTATGAATCTTGGTCTTGGTCATGTTTTTATATATTTTTTTCATTTATTATGAATTTAACCTGTAAACATATTGTGGCGTGGGCGGGGCGGCGGCTGACGACCAGCATGCCTTGCGGGGATGTCGGTGTGTTCACCATGTTGGGGAAAGGTGTTTGGGTTAGTGGCTTCGGCCCTGTTTGTGTGTGGTGTGTGTGTGACGTGTGAAATGTGCTCCGGTTCATGCTTAGGCTGAATTGGAGGTAGGTTCTCGGGTGAATGTGCTGTTCATGCTATACATGCTGTGTGCTAAATAAAGTACTCCCAGCCATTTACATTGGGCAGCAAGCAAGCTCACTTGTCTCTCCACCATCCTTTCTGGTGATAAAACGCTACAATATGTTTCCCTCCTGTACTGCATATGATTTACAAGACTTGGAAGAAAAATGCAAATATGGTAAAAGTAAAAAAAAATCTCTTGATGAACAGCCCAAACAAACATACACCTGCCACACCTAAGGCTAATTCATAATAATGGGTACATGTCATGTCCATGGGCTGTATTTATCAAATTTACTACTACTTATTTAAAGCAATGCTGAGTTTTATATTGGACTAGATTTCTCCTTCATTTAATACAAAAAGTCAATAGATCACATCATTTATTTAGCAAAAAAAAGCATACTATGTACTGGAATTTTCTAGTTTTGTGCTGTCCGATTTTCTAAGTTTCGGGTTTGGCTCTTTAGATTTACTCTAACAAACATGTTTTGTATATAATTTTTTATAAATGATTGTTTATTCATTTAAATTTTATATCCACTTTGTGTGTGTATGAGAAATTCCTGTAAACTGTGTTACCAATGTCCAACAGCATGATTCGAAGACAGTGTGGTAAATTTCTACTCCTTCTCTTCAATATTTTATCAATATTATTGTGTGATTATTTAATCGTAAACTGTTATCAACACGTTCTTGTAAACTTGCTTTAGATGTTTAAATCGGTTGGTCAAGGTTATGTGGTGAATGATCTGAGGTCATTAATGCCCTAAAATGGCTGAAATGTTTTACCGTCACCTGTGTTACCCATCAACTGTAACACAGTTGACAGAGATTAACACAGTTGACAATGTTGGCAGTTTATTGTCATAATTTATGCCCACATTGAGTGCTATTAATAAAAAAACATCTATGAAACAGAAATTACACAGTAATTAAATAGGAATTGCCTTAAAAACATTGCATTAGCATGATAGTGATTTGTGAAAAGCAATACGGAAGAGCAAAAAAAACACAAAATAAAAGTGACTATAAGACGGATCATTTAAAAATAACTGTTTCGTGAATGAAAAGAAGAAACACAAAAGAACAAGGAATAAAAATGAAATGAAATTAATCAGATATGTTGGATAGAACTCTAATAGAAATACTACAGAGACTCTGGATTGGAGACACATCACAGACACATCTGGACTGGAGAAAGACAGAAAAGACACACATCTGGGCTACAGACACACATATATCTACACTAAAGAGACACCACAGACACTATAGTTTTAAATTTTAACATAGAGGTTTAATAAATTATTGATCTTTGTTGTAATGTTTTTTAATCCACTCATTTTAATTCCTCAGCTTCATTGCACTATACAGTATTTTTATCTTAAAGACTGGTTTCTCTTGTTCTGCTAATGTGTCCTTTCAACTACAGTATGTTTCTTTCATCAACTGTGTTATCTTGTTTTTCCACATGTGTTACGTGTGGTTTTTATGTTATAAATCTTTTAATTGTGGCCTAAACTGTAACAAAATAATGTGGAGAGGAAAGTCTTACCCAAGTATGATGAATAATAAATTTGGCGTTATGTGGGTTTATGTTGATATATCTGGCACTCGATATGTTATCAGATAAGATATCTGTCTTGATAGTATCCCACAGAATCTTTATTACCAGTTTTAAATTTCATATTTTCAAATCAGTTAGACAGAAAATCTAAAAACCAATGAAAAATAGCCTAAAAAACTTTCAAACCAATGTTTTACTGAATGTGTAGTACTTTATGCATGTTTTATATAACACATTTGCCCAACACAGCTGACAAAATAATAAATTAAATGTTTATTTTCAATAAATTTTTAAGTTTTTAAGGAGTTTAAGCTTGCCAATTAATGATTTTAGCACATAAGGGGTATATTACAGAAAAAGATAGTTTATTTATCAAAAAACAATACTGATTTATTCACTTTTTGGTTGATATGAAATGTACCTGCAATTATAGAATGAGCCTTAAACTGACCTTGCAGTAGTCATACTGGATCTCATCAGCCAGCTGCTGGTAGCGTGTCACCTCCGTTATCAAGTCCTGGTAGGAGTGTTCCTCTGTCAGGAACTGCTCTACATCCTGATTGGCCTCTTGCGATACCAGGAGAGCAAATTTGTCATAAAGGCGCACATGTTCAGTTGGCAAAATGCTCTCTTCATGTATCATGCGCTGAATTTCATCCTTTCGTGCCTGCAGCATCTCAGGCCGGATGATGGGTTTCAGGATTTTGCCATCCTCTGTGCCTGGCTACAACAAAAAATAAAAAAAAGGATTGTGTGGAAAATAGATAGTAATCATTGCACTTAAATGCATGATCATTGTTGTCCATAAAAGTCATTTTTATTTGTTCCAACTACTATCAGTGTATGACCCTTTACCACCAAAATGTACCATTTAAACATGCTTAAATGATTAGCATTCCTTACAAGGTGGTGTTTTGCAGAAAGGGTACAAAAATGTTTATTTGCTTTAGAGAAAGCTTTCACAAATAAAAAGAGTACAGACTCTTACCCATTCTGAGTACATATTTGTCTCGACTCGAGGAACTGAGCTAATGCATGTCAACATAGCATCATAGACCTTCAGCAAAATGTCCTCAAAGTCCTTGAATTCTGGCTCAAACACTATATTGTTCTGCTTCACGATCAATCGTAGAACAAATCCAGGATGCTCATAGGCTTTTACTGAATGCTTTACAGAAAGACAGCATGAATCAATTATACCGGATTTTAAATGCAACATGCTCTTAAATAAAAGATGCACAAACACAAGATGAAAAACAAGAGAAAAAAATGTTACCCATTCCTACAGTAGTATAATGCATACCAGGTGAGACAATTTTTAAGGATCATATTGGGTACATGTGGCAAGCCCAAATGCCTTTTCAGTTAAATATAACATATAGTGATGCTACAATATAGCATACAATAGTAAATCTGGTATTACGTATGTAATTAAAAAACAATGATTAACAAAACTTTAAAGATTAACTTTTTTTTTTAAGATTAAAGAAATTAACTTTTTGAAAAAACTGATTGCAAGTAGCAATAATTTGTCAAACAAAATCTAACAATACTGACTGTTCTGCAGAGAAGTGAGCTTATACTGTAACTACAGGTAGGAAAATGAGAACTCAAGAAACTATACATAAGGTGCACCAGCAAGTGGAAATAATAATAGACAGAATGGACTACCAAGTTGAAATACAAATAAAATGAAATGAATGTAAGGACATGATCATAGTACAATGAAAACAGAATTGGTGAAAACACCAATTCACAAAACTGTACACAAAAACGTCTCGGTACTTTGCTCCCTGACCACCATTAACACAAAGAACTTCTGCAGACAAAAGGAGTTGACCTAAAAGTCTAAAGTGTATAGTGTCAAAAGAAAGGGAACAAGTACTGTCCCCTTCATGCTCCAGTACTGCTGACCACTTTTTCAGACATGCATCCCTGCAGCCTCACAAACTACTGTATGGTCTGTCTGACATGTGCCTTACAAACTGTGGAGGTGTCAACGACCTTCTTTATCTAGGCACAGCATGACACCAAAGCATATTCTGAATGAAATGAGGAAGCTTTTTGACTGGAGATACAGGAGTGACTGGTACAAGTAAACATGATGTTAAAAATGTGATCCACGTCAATGTGAAAAATAACCTCTTAATCCTCATAACTCTTCAATTGTATTACTTTTACTATTTCAGTTTGAATCACTGCCATTGCTGAATAAATTCACAGCACTGTGCTTTCAGGGTAACAACCAAATAATAAGCTGAAAGTTTAAAAAGTTAACATTAGCACATAGCATGCAATGTATGTCTTACTGGATCTGGAACTATCAGGCGTGTGTAGTCATAAATGGACTCCAGGGCCAAATTCTGGAGCTGAGAAGACATTAGCGCAGCTGCACAGTTGAAGAACGACTGCAACCATAATGGATCAGTACTGTTGGGTAACAAGTTGCACTGGCTTCCCTGGTTGTAGATTTGTTGCACCTCAGGAATCCACCTGTTTTACACAAAAATATATTTTTTCAATATTTCTGCTGTACAAACTAAACTGTCCTATTCGCTCTACCAGTTCCAATTAGACGTTACATTAACCTAGACAATTTCTATTTCTTACACTCACAAAAAAATCTGATGTAATATACTTGGTTTATATAAATTATAGAAATTGTGCTGAGAAAAATAATTGTTTTTAGTATTTATTTAATTTTAAACAAAGGTTTGAAGAGAAGTCTATGCTTTAACCTAAATAACAAGGGTATAATATTTTATTGGTAGTACATGGTGGGACGTAAAAGTAGCAGTTTGCATACTTGTTTAACAGAGTGGACTGAGCACTATCAATGTGTTGGCTGACAATCTGGTGGAAGACGAAGAGCTCCAAAGCCTCATCTCTGTTATGGAACTCTGTAACTTCAAGGAAACGTAAATCCCTGTGCAAAAAGAGTAAGATGGATAATTTACAGTTAAACAGTGGAAGAAAGTGAAAATGGAAAATGGAGTGGCACAAAAGAAGAACTGAAAAGAATGTTTTATTTTTATCTTAATTAAATCTTGAACTTTATTGCTGATAACACATTCATTAATATAAGTAATTTAGCATGTATTTCATTGTGGTTGTCAAACAATAAAGAGGACATGTCTGTATATACAGAACAGTGTTTTCACTTACCTGAAGGACATATGCCACAAATTCATGACAGACTGCATAATGGGGTTGATGGCATGGAGATTCTGTCTTATCACTTTTACTGCTTCATGGAAAGATGCCCTCCATGGCTTAGGTATAATTGCTATCCTGAAAGACAATGTAAACCGACAAATTCTATATAAAGCCTACAAACATTTGACCACTTGTTCTTGAGATATCATGTCTCCATCACCTAGTGGCAGAATTGTTTAAAAAAAAGTGAAAGTATTTAAAAAAGGCAACTTGGTTGGTGGTATTAAAGGAATTTTAAAAAGCAATCTATGCGGTTACAGGAACATAATCAAAATGGTTTGCATTGAGCTGAATCACACAACCCTGTCATGAATTATTTTCCTATAATAGGCCATGTCCTGCATTATTCCTCACATAATCTAGACGATGTGCTTTATAGTATAATAGGTATAGTATTGTATTGGAATAAAGTTAGACTTGCTCTTGTCTGTGAGGTAGAAATGTGTCATCTTTCTGGTCTTCAATCTCTTTCTGGTCTTGTAGCAAAAAATCCACTGCAAAAGGGAGGGGGATTTAACGTTGTTATTATAAACTATTCATGTGTGGGCAATACAAACTAGTTTTGAAATAATTCCAAAAAACTATTCACAAACATACATTATTGAAGTTTTCTAAATGGAAGCAGCATGCAAGTGCAAAATCAATATTTGTTTAAGAAACGCTTGGCTACAACTCTTGGGACCGGGAAACTGAACGAGCCCAATACTTTAATAATCCAGAATTATTAGCATGCAGACAATCCAGATGATCAATATATGATCCATATACTTATCAGTATAGAGAAAATCCTTATGAACTAAAGCTATAAGGAGAAATCAATCTAAAAGGAGTTGTAGTATTAAGTGTTGTGTAACACTTTGTAAAACATACTCTCCATTACAGACCAATAAAAGACTATAATATATATCTTACCTATAGCTTTCTTAGCACTCTGCAAATAATCATCTCTTATCTCATCTGTTAGAACCTCCGTGGATCTTGTTAAAATTTTCAAATGATTCGGTACCCGGCCCAAGATTCCCTCCATCAAGGAATCATCCATAGTGCCCGAGTACAGTGTGTCAATCCCGTATTTAATTAAGTTATTATATCTCTGAGGGAAAAGACACAGGAAAAAAAGCAAATCACCCTCTTGGCCAAATTTTATTCAAATCTACATTTGGTTCTAAAGATGTTATCTAAATTATTTTATTTTGCACAGTACTGTGCAAAAGTCTTAGGCACCATATTATATGCTGTACCAATTTTGTTATACTGTATATGTTTATCATGTCTTCATAATTATGTACAAAATGAGCGAGTGTGACAGAGTTACCAGAAGAACTCATATTCTCCAGCAAGCTCAGTAAAACCGAACAACTGTTTTATTTTTATAAATTTATTCCCCTTTTTCCGAATTTTCCGATTTTCGCCCCTAATTTAGTCCAGGGCGACGTAACACACTCGGAGGAACAGCGCTATCGGCTCCCTCCGCCTGCGCGAGCTCACAGACGCCCCTGATTGGCTTATAGAGCCGTCATTAATTTGGGAGCACTGAGTACCTCTCATCCCTCCCCCCTGAGAGACCTTGGCCAATCAGCTCTCTCTAGGCCTCCGGCTGTGAGAGGTAACAGCATCGCCCAGGGATCGAACCAGCGATCTCTGGATGATAGGGTGAGCACTTTACCACTGCGCCACTCGAAGGCCTAACTGTTTTATTTTTATGCAAATCCCATGAGCGTACAGTATATTAGGTTTTTTGTTTCTATCTGAAAACAGGGGTCCGTTCTTCGTACGTCGTTAACTCAGTTAGCTGGATTTAATTGTTGTGGATTTGTCCTGATCTTGGATTGTTTCGTTCTTCGATGCGCTTCTAGC
>JAOVVB010000035.1:3456924-3468317 GCA_028570985.1 Heterobranchus longifilis | reverse complement strand
GGTCCATATTGACATATGACATACTGGATGATAGCATCACGCAGTTGCTGCAGATTTGTCGGCTGCATATCCATGATGCAAATCTAACATTCCACCACATCCCAAATGTGCTTTATTGGATTGAGGTGCAGGATAGTGACTGTGGAGGCTATTTGAGTATATAAACTCCTTGTCATGTTCAAGAAAACCCCTTTGGTCATAAAGGAATGGACATGGACATCAACAACATTCAGGATTTTTAAACAGTGCTCAACTAAGGAGCCCAAAATGTGCCAAGAAAATACGCCCCCCCCCATCATTACATCACCACCATCAGCCGGAAGCATTAATACAAATCAAGATGGTCCATGCTTTCATGTTGTTTACCCAAAATTCTGACCCTATTATGTGAATGTCGCAGACTCATTCAGTCCAGGCAATGTTTGTCCAATTGTTGTCCAATTTTGGTGAGCAAATGTGAATTGTAGCCTCAGTTTTTTGTTCTTAGCTGACAGTAGTGGCACCTAGTGTGGTCTTCTGCTGCAGTAGCCCATCTTCTTCAAGGTTTGATGTGTTGTGCACTCCGAGATGTACAATACACAACACATCAGCAAACCTCAGTTGTAATGAGATGTTATTTTAGTTACTTTTCCCTTTTTGCTTGAACCAGTCTGGCCATTCTCCTCTGACTTCTGGCATCAACAATGTTTTTTCTCCCATGTGACCGGCTGGTTAGATATTGTTTTAACAAGCGGTTAAAAAGATGCACCTAATGAAGTAGCCAGTGAGTGTACAATAATTAGTTCTGATTGAGTAATTTGATTGGACAAGAGGCATTCAGGGATGGCTCATATAAAGTACAACAGCACTGAGACGTTTAACTACATATGTATTGCTCCACTTCACAGGTGTTCTAATAATTCTTAAATACTCAATAGCCAACGTTAGCAGCTCAATGCTAGGTACACCAATTGTGGAATGATATGTGTTGCTGTTGTTTGTACAACAAATAACTGATTAAATAAACAAGCAAATTATAATTTGTGGGTAATAAATGCCAATTGTAGAACTGTTGTATAAAATAAATATCACACTCTACATGATGTTTAATGTAATATTGCTTAAGTATAGTATAGCATAGCATAGCATAGTATAGCAAAGTATAATGCAGTATAGTGTGTATTCTTTGTCAAATCAAGTTTAAACTTTGAGCTTCATATTAAATAGCAAAAATACTTTTTGACCAGTTGCGTACAACTTGTTGTGCTAAGAGAGCATTTAAGCCAGATCTATTTTGCATAAGGTGCTCAGTGATTCTCTTCAGTTTTATTTTTGGTAGTCTTGGTACTCAGGGACTTTCCTGCGGTAACCTAACTTATTAGCATTTCCACAAAAAAAGTAAGAAGCATACCAATAAAAAAGACACGTTTGTTAGAAGCAAGCAAATAGAATTCATGTTAAAGGATTAGAGAGGGCTTTTTTAATTAGAATATCTACAGCGTTTTACAGTTACAGTATTTTAAAAAGTTTTTTGTCAAATGCTTGAACAGTCTCAGCAATTCCTATACTATAGGTTAACACTACAGTCAATAACTTTATGAATCAGTTCAGTAATGAACACCCATTACACTTTTATACATTACACTTTAAATATTAAACAAATTTGAATATCACTTTTTTTATCATAACAAATCTGTAATATTTCATGTACAAAGCTTTCCATGCGGATGCGTGACTATGCATATACGTTCACACCCCAGTGAGAGGTCAGGGATCACACTTGAAGTATGTCTGATAGAGGGTGACTTATAAAGTCTGGTTCCAGTCAAACAGCACAGTTCAGTTGCAGTGAGACTGCAATGCTTTTTTGATTCAATTCAAATGCACAAAGTGAACCAAACTAGCTGTGTATTTTGGGTTACTGACAACATTTTTTCTGCTGATGTGAGCTGCTAAACTGAGCCCCGAGTCATGAACTGAAGCACTGTGGAAATGTGATATGTTCTGGAGATTTGGACAAATGTGTAAGCAAGTCAGAGAAATGCTGGATGTGTTAATGTTTCAATCTATGTAATGATATCATATTCTATCAATCCATGCTCAGGTGATTGTGATTTCTGTTTGAAATTGCAAAATATTTGTATACATAATTACTTGACTGTGCTTCTCAACGATCCACTAATGAGTTTTACATGTGCACTTTCATTTCTACATGCCTGCTTTCACATATTTATTTTTCCTGGTCAACATGATATTTGCTCCTGGACAAAATGATGTTATTCTCAAGGAATTCCACTTGATGATTATAAAAATGGCATTAATTTTTATCTCATATAATTTTAATGAAAACTTTGTTTGTTTGTTTGTTTGTTTGTTTGTTGTGTGGAGTATGATTTAACATGTTGGCGATATAATATATTCATTTACTTAGTTTGTTTATTTATGAAATTTTTTTGGTTATGGATGACATCATTGATCAGTAGTTCTCAACCCCAGTCCTGGAGGACCACTGCCTTGCAAATTTTAGTATTTCCTTGCTCTGCCATGACCATTTCAATTCAGAAAAGCCTGTTAATTAATTGGAAATTTATTAGGGAAGCACCAGACACTGACTACAAGCAAAAATAAGTCTTTAGGTTTAACAGACCCACTTTGGGGGAGCTCTGCAACTTGTGGTAACCTTAAAGAAATACTAAAACATGGGACCTTTAAAGTAATCATTAACCCTGTTTTGTTGTGTCTGATGGTATTTGTTGGTCCATGCCACACTGCATTTTTTTATGCCATGATAAAAATTCCTAAGCCTTTAATTCAAGTGCACAATCTTTTTTGTTGGTGCAATTTGTTGGTATCGTTTAATTTGGCCCAAATTGTAAGAGACAGACTTTTGTTATCTTGAAAATCTTTTTTAATATTTAGCAGTCACTTACTGTTTATTTTTAACATTACCACATAACACCAACCCCCTAAATACCAAAAGTTTTCAAGAGATCTGTTTACTGTATAATGTGGTGTTGGTGATGTGAATGTGTGTGTAATGTGTGGGTGTTTGAGACTGTAGCCTGTGGGTGATACATTTGTTTGATGTGCAATTAATACTGCATGCTCATTAAAGGAAATGGTGACAGGTTGTTTTTTACCTGAGGAAACATGGCAGGTTGTTCATTATCCAAGTAAACAAACTTAAAAAAAAAAAAAAAAAAAAGTTAATGAAACAAAATAAAAACTAAAAAACCACCACAAACATCTGTAAAGATGGTATAAGTCTGTTTCAAAGTGTGGTAGGTCAGAGATGAGATGTGCTTTAATTTCTCATCTTGATGCTCATTTTAAAGAAAACTAAAAATATCTGCAAATATTACAAATCTATTATAAACTCATACTTCTGTGTCATCTCATAAAGGTGTTTTTAGGGATGGCTATAAATGTATAAAGTACAAATTGATTCAGGAATACAGTCCATCTCTGTTACAATGACAACAACTATTTAAACTATTTTAACAACTATTTAAAAAGACATTAAAAACACCTCTATGGCTCACATTCATATACAGTACACCTAAGCTGTGCATGCATTTCCACCATGGCTCTACCAATCATAAGGTGGGTTGTTTGGGTTGTGTTGCACTGATTAGGGGTTGTATCACATGCAGCCATGTTACTGAATATTTGAAACCCTTCAGCAAGACTTTGAGGCTGCTCAGAAACTGATCTTTGATTAAGGGCTAAGTTTTGATTAACACACTGTTAGAGAAAATGAGTCCTTAACTTTATGTCAACAAAACAAATGTACTTAAAAGCAAGGATGCACACTATCTATTTATTCATTCATATTGTCATGTAGAGATTGGGGGAAAAAAACAATTCAGTTACATATGCCAATTCTTTTGTTTAGCAAGGTCATGTATTGACATTTTTTAAATCATTATTAATTTATACGTGTTTGCGGTGGTAACATTTTGCTGTTCTTCTGTAATCCTAAAGGTAGTGTACTCGAAACTATTTACACATTTTCAGGGAGCACAGCATCCTGTGTAGCAGGAGTGAATTATATGCTGTTTTTTGTATAAAGATATATATAAGATCACAATACCATCAGAATCGCAATACAAATTAGATCAGCACCTAGGTATGGTGATAATATCATATGGCCTGCATATAGGGATTCCCATCCCTACTATAATGTCACTGGGTTGCAGTGAGCTTGGGAGAAAATATTGTTTGTCTCTTCTTTCTCTTCAGAGGTAACATCATTATTTTAAGTCATCATTTTACTGTATATGTGTTATATGGTTATTAGCGGTATCGCCAGTGAATTTCAGGTCAGTCGTATAACTAGCAATGGTTTCGTTAAGATTATCTGTTTTGATAAATTTGATGTATTACCACATTTTCAAGCCTCCACTCCTCTTCAACTGATTGGATATTGGAATTGATCCAAATAGGTTTGAGATCACAGCAAGGTTAAATGGCTAAAATACTTTTCTTTAACAGCCTCCTTACTGTATTTCTGGGGTGGCACTGTGGTCTCGCATCTCCAGGGTCAAGAGGTTGATTACTGCTTTGGAGTCTGTGTGCATGGAGTTTGCCTGTTCTCCTTGTGCTTGATGTGTTTCCCCAGGTACTTTGGTTTCCTCACACAGTCCAAAGACATGCAGATTAGGCTAATTTGTTTCCAAATTACCCAGTGAGTGTGTGTGCCTTGCAATGGATTGACACCCTGTCCATGGTGTATGCTGCCTCATGCCTAAAGTCTCTCGGGATAGGCTCCAGTCCCGTGTGACTCTGCATATGGGAATCGGTTTAGAAGATGAATGAATACATGATAACTGATAAAGATGGATCAAATGTCTTATATGATAACTCAATGATAAACTTTGCTGTGCTGTGGCCAACACTGGTCGCTTAACACCCCTAACAATCTGTATATACACTTTCACTGACTCCATTAAATCCAGATCTTCCTCCTACATGCTGCATTTCATGTTTATAGTCAAGTATGGTTCAGACTGTTGCCCTCAAGTACTGAAGTACATTTTAAACACAATTTACTAGTCTTCCATCTATATTTCATCTACTAGTCTTTATCTCTCACTGCCATAAATGAATGTAAATACATATAAGATTAGGTTTCCAAAAGTGGAACAATATCATTCAGCATATCTACTGTATTTTAATAATTACATAGTATGTGATATACTAATAAACAGTTAAATAGCTAATGATTAGTTTTTTTATTGCACTGTAATACACTTTAAATCCCCACTGAAACAAAAAAAATCAGTAAACCAATATTACCAATATGAGTTGATTCAGGCCTGGCAGTTTTTAATCTAAAAGCTTTTTTTTAACAACATCTATTCTTGTATCAAGATCTATGCTTGTAAACTGATGCAGCCATATTGGAGAACTTTGGATCAGTTTTCCAATTTTAATCTTTTTTCATTACACCCATAGTAACAGCTCATTCACATGGACTTGTATGGCAGATAGGATTGCCACCTGTCCTGGTTTCCTGAGCTCTGTCCCTTTTGTTAACTATCTGTCCTAGAAAATATATCATTTTTCCCAGGACACATAGTGCCTTGTGTTTTTTTTTATATGGCTGAATTTTTAGATGGCAGCTATATTTTATACATCTAGAGCAGTGTTTCCCAACTCTAGCCCCTGAGGACCTCCTGTCCTGCACATTTTAGTGTTTTCCCTGCTTCACCGCACCAGGTGTATTCAGAGATGGCTGTTAACTGATTAGTTAAATCATGTGTTCTGGGAGCTGAGTCAACACTAAAATGTGCCTGGCATAGAGTCCTCCAGGATCAGGATTGGGAAACACTGATCTAGAATATATTGCATAACTATTAATGTATGTTAATAAAAAATATAAAACTTTGCCATGGTAATGAATCATATTATGTTTTATTCTCCACTTAACAGGTTCAGGTACAGTGGATTCCCCTCACAGGGTAAAGCTGGACATCCTGTTCCATCCCGTTCTGTTTCTCACTTTCTCATGTACATTCTGCACACTTATTTTTTACTTCTTTATGTATTCCCCTGTCTCTTTGTACACTCAAGTGTACAATCTCTTTGAGACAGCCCAGGGCTCTGACAGTGGTTTTAGTTCTATCGCACCATGGTGTTCATTTCCGCAGAACTCCATGCCGAGCCTCAGAGGGAAAAGTCATTTATGGCACTGCATATGCTCTGATTTTTTTTAATTACTTCTTCTGAACTTCTCTATCGTCACAGATTACTCAGGGAACACATTACCTACCTGCACACAAAAAAACCTCCTCCAATCCACCGCATAGCCATGTAATGAGTCTGATGTGCCTTTTGAAGAGCAGGCATGTTATTTTCCCTCGTGCCCACAGGCCACCCTGCCATGCAAATGATTATGAAATTGAAATTAAAACTATAAATATATTCTGCCTCTCTCTCTCTCTCTCTCCGTCTCTCTTCCTTATCAGCATCTGCACAAAGTGCATACAAATCAGGCCCGGATCAGGGCCCCAGCTCAGGACTCTACTTTAGAGCTGGGATAATTGCTAATTGGGTATCTAGGTGTGAAATGTGTTCTTCTAAGGGGAATTTAAAATGTGAAGGAGACAAGAAACATTTTACCCTCTCACTTTTTTCTTTTTTCTTTAAGAAATGTCATTGCTGGTTCTGGTGACATGCCTGCAGGCGTAACAGGAAAACGACACAAAAGAATAGAGACTTCTCATTATAAATTGAAACCTCACAGGATATCTGTGCAACAAAGCCCAAGGAGATAAAGTCTACGGCTACATTTAAATGCATTTGTCTAAATGTATACAGCTGAAGGGTAGGGGTCAGATTCAAATACTTTTTGTCAAATGCTCTTTAGCAGTCATGGGATTAAAACCTCATAACTTTCTTGTCACATAAATTTAATATTATAAGATTTTAAAAGTTTAATGGTTTCTTCATTTTTGTATATTTGCAGATAGACAGTTGATCACTTTTTCTACTGGCTCTGGTAATATTTTCCAATAAAAATATTTTTACAGAAATAATCAAATTGAAATTAGAATCATGGCATGCTCTTTTACACGTATTTCGCATATTTCACAGAAGAAATTTGACTAAAGACAATCTGTATCTCAGTGGTTACCACTGTTGCCTCGCACCTCAAGGGATGGAGGTTTGAATATTGCTTCCGTTTGAATGCGTGAAGTTTACATGTTCTCCCTGTGCCTCCTTCGGTTTCCTCTGGGCGCTCCAGTTTATTCACACTCAGCTGATAGGTGTTGTAGTGGATGACTGTGGCATCCTGAGTGTCCCCTACCTTGTGCACTGAGCTCCTTGAGATAGGCTCCTGGTCAAGAGGTATGGAAAACTAATGAATTCAGACTGGATCCGGTTGCTCATTTCTGAACCAGTGAAGTCTTGCACTCAATCATTATGATGGGAAAAAATTGTTAATATGTATTCTCTACTTCTCATGTATTGCTGTTATTAAAAGTGTGCACAAGAATTTATTAGGCAATAAACGTATATAAAAAAAATGCATAGACCACAGTTGCACACTTAGAGACGCATCAGATACACGTGGAGCTTCTCAACAATGAGCAAGAGTATGTGTGTGAGATTTTAAACATATTCCCATAGTTTCATGTCTTTTAAAGTAGTCTAATATAGCTTTGAGTTTCCCTTGCACATAATTACAAGGAGTGTGTATGAGATAGAGTAGGGGTAAGTTTTAATTTTTGTGGATGTTCCCTCCCTTCTCTCTGCACCTTTAAGAGCGCCTGCGTGCCTGAGCTCATAGCTGAAGGTCATTAAAAAGCATGAGAGAAAAAAAAAAGCTCTGCGGTCCAATATAGCGCATGCGCACTGCCCCGGGACTCATACACTCTCAGACCGCAATATGGCGAGAATGCCTGGCAGCGGGCATCACTGCTGTGGCGACGACACGACCCCGGCGTCCGGGCAAAGAGAACGGGACTTAGAGGACGCAGAGGAAGGAGAGATTCAGGAGATCCAGATCACAGTGGACGAGGGTGAAGAGTGCGAGGATGAAGAAGCCGAGTTGGAACCCAAGAACTGTGAGAGCGGGGAAGCGGTCCTCATGCGGAATACAGACCAGGAGCGCGGGGGGCACGAGATGCACATGGATCCTCTGGACCCTGATGCTGATGAGGGAGAGACGAGGCATCTGTCTGTGTCAGAGCGCTCGCGTCTGAGCGAGAACACGCGCTTGGCCACGCGTTACGCGGTGCGGATCTTCCGCGAGTATTTGAGCGAGACTGAACAGAGTACGAACTTCGAGTGCATGGACAAACACGGGCTGTGCAGGGTCCTGCGCGCGTTCTACTCCGAGGCGCGCTCCAAGAGCGGCCAGTTGTACAGCAAGTCGTCGCTGATCAGCATACGCAGTTCCCTCAACCGGTATCTAAACGAGCCGCCCTTCTGCCGCACGCTCGACCTGACCAAGGACCCGGAGCTGCGCAGTGCCAACCTGGCGCTCGCTGCTGTCATCCGCCGCCTGGAGGAGCAGGGCGCCGGACCCGTGGTTCAGAAGCAGGCGATCACGCGCGCCGACCTGCGCAGGCTCTACGCGTCTGCCGCGTTCAGCGCGCGCTCCCCGTTCGGACTACTCAACAAAGTGTGGTTCGAGACATGCATGTACTTCTGCACGCGCGGCCGAGAGAACCAGCGCGAGCTCGAGGAGGACTCTTTCGGACTCGCCACGGACGAGGACGGGAGAAGGTTCGTCTACTTCAAAGCGCTCGGGCCGTACCACAAGTCCCGCTCTTCATCCTGGAGCAGGAAAAGATCAGACACGGATGAAGAAAACCTCCCGCGCATGTACGAAACCGGCACGGAGTTTTGCCCTTACGCAAGCTTTGTGAAGTACCTCTCAAAGCGCAACCCCGCGTGCAGGGCTTTTTTCCAGCGTCCGCGCGACCACTGCAGCGAACACGACACGACTTGGTACGAGAATAAAGCTGTGGGTAAAAACCTGCTGGGCACGAGGATGCAGATGCTCTCTCGCGCGGCAAAGCTCTCCAAGACCTACACCAACCACTGCATCGGCGCGGTCTCCATAGCAACGCTCAACAGCGTCGCCGGCATCGGCTCGAAATTGGCGCCGCTACATGTTGCACCGGAAATGGTCAACGGAAGCCAGCGGCCACGTCGCGACACCGAGGACTCGCCGGACCTCGAGACGCGTAAAATGTGCAAACGTCCGCAAACGGAGATGTATTCCGCGCACGCGCCGGGACCGGGATCTTCCCCGAAAAGACTTTGCGTGCGCGCTGTTGTTGCAGAGGATGCAAACCCTCCGGTACCGATTAAAATCAGCGCGGATTCCGCGGCCACGGTCGCCCCTGCTGCGCTTGAGCACAAAGGAGAAGCTGCACTGGTGTTGACTGCGCAGGTAATAACAAGCTCAGAACAAATATTCACATCGAGACTAAATCGTTGCATGTTAGTGCCACTGAGTTGCTGTAGCAATGTAGACTTGTGTTCTGGTTTATAAAGTTTTCCAGTGAGTTCTCCTCAACAGTGAAACAGTTAGATGACCTGTTGGTCACGTGACCACTTAGGGATACCCAGATTTAGTCCTGTAGGACACATGTCACATCACAAGACAAAGAGCAGGTTGTGTGTGTGTGTGTGTGTGTGTGTGTGTGTGAGAGACATGGAAAACCACCAACCTATGGACCATAAATCGCACAAGAAACCCATAATCTCTTGTAGTCTGTTTTTTTCCATTACTTTTCACAGGATGATAGGAACCATGCTCTTAACTATATGAAAATAAGGCGGCATCTTGTTCTCATGTTCATACAGTACATATCTCTCTCAAAGCATTGTCATGGTCCATGATTGTGTAAATTTGTAACTAATGTACTTCTCTCAGAAATCCACTGAACTCTTAAATAAATAAATGATATGCTCTGCAGTCTCATCTTTGACTCATCTCTGTACATAATCAAATATTTGTCTGCTGAAGTCTGACAAATATTTAGTTTTCATACAGTTCATGGATTCATTCAGACATTTGTAGATCGCACTGTGTTGCTCACACTTCACTGTGAGTTTGTACTATCTCACCTGAACGTCATGGCAGTTACCATAGCTAAGGATGGATTTGCACATATAGGAGATTGTCCTGGAAATGCACCTGCTCACTACATTCAAAATAACAAAACCATAGGAAATTTTGAAAAAAAAAGGATGGAATTAAAAAGTGGTTGTAGGAATTGTCTCATCCCCTTATCTTCACTTGGTCTGCATCATACACACAAAACAGCGGTATTATTATAGACCAGCATTTTCCCAAGTAAAACATTCACCCTTTTATTGAAGTGCAGTTTCAAGCACTAGCTTTGACCAGACCCGAGTTCTCTTAGGAATGTTCTTCAGCACTGTTTATTGTGTGATATGGGCACTCAGCAGGGGAAATGGTAAACAGATGACACTTCTGCAGTTGTGTGGAAGAATCAAAGAAAAAAAAAGTTTAAAAAAGCACTCACACTTGTCCATATCCCTAAGTAAATAGCAAAGCATGAGATTAAATGGATACACATATCTTGACTGGGTGCTGCTCTAGCACAAATTTTTTTTCAGGTATTTTAATGTTATGTGGTCAAGATGATCTGCTGAAGTTCAACCAGAGCATCCAAGTGGGGGCAGACAGGTGATTTAAATGACTTTGAACTTGGCTTGTTATTAATTAAGACCACAAGATTATTAAGACCACATCATGTGCCATTCCGGTCAGCTAAAAAGAGGGAACTGATGCTACAATTTGCATGGGCTCACCGAATATGAACAGTATAAGATTAGAAACAAATTGCCTCAATGCACTTAAATCAATTTTCTTCTCCATTCTGATGCTTAGTTTGAACTTCAACAGCTCACCTTGACCATGTCTGCATGCCTAAATGCATATAGGTCCTTCTACATGATTGGCAGATTTATATACAGTACTGTGCAAAAGTCTTAGGCTTTTTTTTTTTTTTTTTGTATAAAGCTTTGTTATACATGTTTATTTCATGACTTCGTTATTAAGCCAGTACATTTCTGATTTCCAAAGATTAGTATTCCATAAAGAAAATATTTCAGGAAATTTTCTGTAGGGGGGGAAAGAAAGCAGCATGTTATGTAAAAGACCACTTTTCAGACCAAAAAAAAAAAAAAACGCTTTTGAGTTTTCCATGCATAAAACAGAAGCAGGTGTGAAAAGCAGCTAATCTCCTTATAAAACTGTACAAATTGTACCTGAGACAATATTTTAAGCAAAGAGGTCATCCGACAAATTGACTTTTATTAAAATTGACTTTTAATAACTGATTACTGCTTTTTATAGTACTGTATTTTTCATGTAGAATCCTTTTTTAAAGTCATGCTTGCTCTCCAGCAGTATTTTATATGTG
>JAOVVB010000035.1:3434952-3446032 GCA_028570985.1 Heterobranchus longifilis | reverse complement strand
ATTTGGATTTTTACAACATTATTGTTGAAATACACAGTCCTGAAAAAGGGGCGTTTCTTTTTTTGCTGAGTATATTAATGGAAAAACATATACACTATATGTTTTACAAAATACATAGTATATAAAATTAATCCTCCTACCTAGTTACCGAAGGCAATTGTTTAAATGCACAATGTTTTTAATTAAATAGGCACCTGCTTAGACACCTGGATGTTTAGAAAAGTAGTAGTAGCATTAAAGTTGCTTTAATGCTACATGCTTTAATTTAATACATTAAATAATGATGTATTAGCTGAATAATTAATAATGCACAAATAGATAGATAGATAGATAGATAGATAGATAGATAGATAGATAGATTTGAATACTTATTAATCAGCAGCTATGTGTACATGCAGTCTAATAATCCATTGACAAAAAGTCTGATATTTTAATTTTAAAAATAGATTATGTATATAGCTATGGTAGATTGAGTGAAACAAACCCGAATGAAATTTGTATCCTCTTCTGTCTGCTTAATAATCTGTTAAATAGAAGAATAATATTTGTGTTCCGTGTGTGTTTTTGTGTGCGTGTGTGTGTGTGTGTTTGTGTGTGTGAGGTTCTGGAGCGGCTCCAGCAGAAGGGATTTGAGATCGCTGCTTCATGTGGAGGTGGTGTGGACTCATCTCAGTTCAGCGAGTACATTCTGCGGAGGGAGGTCAAGCAAGTTCGAAGCAGGGTCCTGACTTCAGTCATTCAAATCAAACAAGAACCATTGGACTAGGGAAAATTATCTTTTTTTTTTAAAAAAGAAAAAAAGAAAAGAAAAATAGATTAATAAAAAAAAAAAAAAAAAAAGCCCACATCCTTTGAAGTATATATAATGTGTCAAGTCATACCGGGGCATTGCAGAATAAAAGAACACAGTTCTGAAAGTAAAAACTCCCTTTATCTCTGTATAATCCCCTGCTACACCAATGCCCTCATCCCAGCATTTCATTAGTACTTAAATACCATCAAGGTAGAAAGTTCTTATGATCGGACTGCCTGCTTCACTTCTGAAATACTGGCCTCCCAGGAACTCCTTAAATGGCACAGAAATGTGGAAATGGCTGAGAGCAAGGACTTTATGGCAACAGCTTCCAGCTGAGTTCCTGTAATGTGCAAGTGGTGTTGGTGAATGATTTTGTGTGCAGTTTCCACAGACAGTTACGGCTCTGTTCTGCAATTTGGCGACAAGCTATCCATCGATTCAAAGACCAGGCGTTCTAGTCCAGGAATGACTGCAGTGGGCTCCGAGCCACCTTAGCTGGGATCACAGATGTACGGTCTTCTTTAAAATGTTTGCACTATTCAAATTATTTATTGGAACTACAAGTCTCATCACAATACTGTGCTTGAAGTCTTCTGTAAACATCAATCAGTTTTATACCTTCAATCATGAGAAAGTCCCAGTTTGACTTGAACACTTCTACAATATTCAGTTTTTCAATGCAAAAAAATAAAATATTTGTGATTTCATAATGCAACAAGGCAAAGGTTTGTTTTAAAACCTTTTTACTTGTTTTTACCAAATTTGACTCTACTTGAAGAGATTCATCAGAAGAGGTAAAATCAAAATCAATCCCATCAGGCTCTGTCTATTATTAATATTTCCAGAGAAAGAATCTCTAAACTGTTTTATTAGACAATGGTATTATCAGAAACACTGCACACATATAAAAGCACAAAATAAAGGAGTATGCAAATATTGTTATTGCAGTGTCTTCCTCTCTCTTTTTCAATACTGTTTTTTGCAAATGCTGGAGAAAGTTTAACAAAGGTTGTTCAAAAATAAAAATGTTACTCTTTGATGCATGATGTCCTTCACAAAATGAAAGCTTTTCAGGGGTTACTTCTAGGCAAGGGTACATACTGTGGGTTGGTAGCTTTTTTAAAAATGTTTTATTATTTTAGTTTTATTCGTGTAGATAATTGCAACCAAGAACAATTACAGAGGCAAAAGTTG
Organism: Heterobranchus longifilis; assembly: GCA_028570985.1. Lineage (NCBI taxonomy): Eukaryota > Metazoa > Chordata > Actinopteri > Siluriformes > Clariidae > Heterobranchus > Heterobranchus longifilis. The sequence continues at coordinate 3,444,042 of JAOVVB010000035.1, read as the reverse complement.
ATTAGACCCAACCATTTAAAAATGTCTGGAACTGAAAAGAGGGCATGGGGGTGCAGTAGTTAGTGGTCTTGTCTTATTAGTTGATTGTATTAACAATTGTAAAACAAGGACAATTAGAAGGCCAAAATTAATTTCTCCTCGCACAGATTTACTTTTTGTTCGTTCATTCATTCATCTTCTATAAACCTTATCCTTATACCCCTTAGTCGTTGGGGCCTGGAACCTATCCCAGTAGGTCTTCCAAGAAGAGTGGAGTTTACTGTAACTGTACCAACTGCATATCCACATACTTTTGGCTATATGGTTTATATAATTACTCAGTAAAGGATAATAATAATAATAATAATAATCATAATAATAGTAAAATATTAGTATAATATTAGTGCATGATATCCTGTATATTCATAGGCCTATACTGTTTTTAACCCAACAGAGAAATGTGAGTGAATTACCTGGCTATACTGTACATTCACTGTCCACTTTATTAAGAACATGCTCACTTCTGTCAGGCAGTTTGGTCCGAGCTGCTAGAAAGGATATACTAACTCAAATAAATCTTTACAACTATTACGAGCAGAAGAGCATCTCAGCATGCACTGAACACCAAGCCTTGAGGTGGATGACATACAAGAGCAGCTCACATTAGGTTCCACTTCACTGACCCAAGAACATGAATCTAAAGCTGTGATGGGCACAAGCTCATGTAACTGGACTGATCTATTTCAATATTAAGGTGTTTCAGCTTGAGGAAACCCACAAAGCATGGAGCAGATAGGGTTAAAGGCCTTATTCAAGGGCTCCACAATGGCAACCTGGTAGAGCTACGCTGGGCTTGAACCGCTAACCTTCTCTACAGTAACTCAGGGATTTAACCTTCTGAGCTTCAGGGCATCTAGTACCAACACTCATGTCATGATTACAGTCACAGAAATGACACTTGTCCTTCATTCTGGTGTTTGATGTGTAGATTAACTGACCTGTATCTGCATTAGTTAATGTATTGTGTGCTGGTGTCAGATGATTGGCTGGTTAGATAAGTGCAGAAATGTGCAGGTGTTGCTGTTAAACTCATACGTGAGAGAACTATGTGTAGATTTAACTGTATAATGATATGGCCAGGTTACATTTCTTGTAGTCGGTGACTACTACACAAGTCTCTAAGAGAGTGAAAAGAATGTGAAATAAAGCTTGAACTGACGCTAAATATCAGCTGCTAGTTGATGAGGCAGTGACTCGGAGTGCAGCTGACTAACGAGGCGGCTTTGTTTAAACTTCCGCCCTGAGGACGCTAATGGTCGGGAAATAGTTCACACTAACACGGCATGACGCTGTGTGTGTGTGTGTTATAACTGTCTGTCATGTCTGAAAGCGAAAGCGCAAACGAATTTCGGCAAACAGACGATTGGGCAGAAAACGCGCGCCAGTCTCGAGCAGCCGCAGCAGCAGCAGCCTCGTGCGCTCAGGTATCAGGTCAACACCAGCATGCGCACGAGGCCGCCAGCGCGTCACACAGCTCAGCCAAGGAGTCAGTACTCACAGAGGAAAGGAAAACCCCTTCATCAGAGGCAATGCAAAAGCACCCTGCTGATGCTGAAGTTTCTTCCACGGGCATGATCTCCAGTCCTGCTACACCTATGACCTCCAGTGTCACATCTGCCTCCATGCCACCAACACCAAAAGTCCTGGTCAGCTCTGCAGCTGTCAGGTCTGCCACGCCACTGGTGGTAGGGGCAAGAGTGGTGTCAGCAGCTGTAGCAGCAGCTGGGGCGACTGGACAGGCCTCGGTGTCGACCGTGATGTCTAACCAGGTCAGACCTCCAGCAGTGACCCAGGCTCCGGTCCGAGCAGCGGTCATGGCGTTACCGAGGGCCTCGACTTCGCCACAGAACCTCACAGTGGCACGGAGTCCTCAGACCACACCTCTCCAGCTGCCTGCTAACTTCCAGATTCCACAAGGTGAGTGTAGACGTGACTTAAATGTGTCACAAATTTGTAAGAGCTTCATCTTGCCTATTTTTTGTTGTTGCTGTTTAGGTATGGTTTTAATTCGCAGTGATAGTGGGCAGTTGATGTTGGTTTCCCAACAGGCTTTGGCTCAAGCCCAGGCCCAGGGCTTAGTGCCCAAAACATCCGTCACTACAAATGTAAGACCACAAGCCACTCAGGTACCTTTGTATCTATAGTGTCGCTATAGATGCACCTTTTATTGAACCTTTTATCTGTGCATACTGTATCTACCTTGATGCAACATACAGTGCAATTAAGATCCACGTAGCATGAAATGTGCAAAATACATGATTATTTTGTTTCATAAATTCAATTCAATATCATACAATAATAGAGAAATAATCTTATTCACAGGCAACAGCAACATCTATCATCAGAGTCTCTCTCCCATCTTCATCTACTACGGTAGCCACCTTGGTTAAACCTGCCTCCCCGGCAATAAAGACCGTTCTGAAACCCAGCTCCACCGTGGGCACTTCCACAATCAAACCCAGCACTACAGGAAACAGTACTATTATTAAACCCCCCTCAGTGTTAGGGGCTGCTCTTAAGCCGGGCTCCATTACAGGGCCCACTATCATTAAAGCGACCTCTGCTCAGAAACCTTCCATAAGCAACACAACTGGGAACATAAACCAAAGGACCGTCACTACCAGCAGTGTTAACACTACATCTGTAGTAAAGGTAAGTATAGGTCTGGATTTTCTCAGTCAGGGCTTTAAGTAAGATAAATGTATTGTTTTATTTATTCAGTCTATTGGCCAGGCATCAGTTTCTTCAGCAGTTACTCAAAGCATCCGAACAGCTGCTAGTGGCCTTCGAAACCTCTCTCCGAATATTCCCATTAAAGTTGGCGGCAGCAGCAGCAGCAAAGCCTCCACCCAGGTCATGGTTACACCCGTGAGTCATTCCTCCATCACACATTTTCATATTTGTGTGTGTGTGTGTGTGTGTGTGTGTTGCCTTCACACATTTCCAGTGAGTCCATTAATCTAAAAATGTTATTCTACCAGGAGGTGTGGTATGCTACTATACATTTACAGATTAAAATCTTTCCAAAATACCGTCCATCCCTTGGATGAAGATCTGTTTTTGTTTTACACTACGTCTCAAGGCTGGGGGTGGTCACATAATAGTAGTTTTTACAGACGATATAGAAATATAGTGGATCATCAAGGTCTTTTATTTGGTTGTCAGACACTTTTACTGAAGATTTCTGTCTGTTGAAATGTAATGATATTCTAACAATCATTGATCAGGCTCTTCATACAGTATATGTCCTCACTTAGTACTTTTTGTACTTTGGCAAGAAAAGTAATGCAATGCAATACATTTACAATTAGTTACTATGCCTTAATTAACTGACCTTAAACAATGTTTCTAGCTTTGAAAGTGTGAAAAGCATTTTAATAAAACTATAGTTTTTTCCAGCCAGATACTTCATTATTATACTGTATATGGGAAGGTATGTTATTAAAAACTGTACTGATAATAATACAAGGTATGTTTAAATCAAACTGGAAAAATATCTCAGGGATACACTGATTGACATTTCCAGAACACTTTAAGCACAGTATAGTGATGAGGCTCTTACAGTAGATGCAGTAAAACATTTGAATGGTGCAAACGTTTCAAGGAAGGCCTTGTATCTGTTAAAGACGGTCTCCACTGAGGTGGCTCAGAGTGGACGGTTATTACTCTGATTAGCATTCAGTGAATGGAAAGTCTGATCCTTGAAAATCTGTCTGTGGAAACTGTACACAATCATTTACCAACATCACTTGCACATTACAGGAACTCGGCCAGTAGTTAGTGCAACATGCCGCATACAGTACTGACCTCACTACAAGCCATTAAAGGAGTTCCTGGGAGGCCAGCATTTCAGACATGAAGCAGGCAGTCTGACAAATATTTTTACCTTGATGGTAGCTAAGCACTAGTGAAACACTGTGATAAGTGCATTAGTGTTGCAGGGGATTATTATGAGAAATAAAGGGAGTTTTTATTGTTATTCTGCACAATCCAGTTTGAAGTCCTGGTTTGAAACCAATGTCCCTCGCAAAAAACGCATTAGTGTCAACTACAGGTTATCATTAAATGTTATTTAATTTCCATTAGGTTTTTATATTGTATTATGTTAAATGTAAATAAAAATATATAAAATGTTTATTGCATGGAAACGGAGCTCTCACAAAGGCAATAAACATATAATTTATAACTGGATGAAAATTATGTTTTATAATGGTATAATTGTTAAGAAAAATCCTGCTGCTTAAGAACAAAAATGTCATCCTTTAACAGTTGAATATGAGATAAATTAAGCATTTATTTAACATACAATTTAAGAAATTGTGTATGAGAGATTTTAAGAAAATTTTGAATACAGATAATGATTTATTTTATGAATTAATTTAATTAATAACCATATAGCTGGTAATCAAAAATTGGATTGGATTTCACTTCTTCTGTGAAATGAATGTAATTTGCTTTTTTAGGAGACACTGGAAAATGTAAAGAAATGTAAAAACTTCCTGATCACTCTAATGAAGCTGGCATCGAGTGGGACCCGCTCACCTGACATGGCACAGAATGTTCGAGCTCTGGTCAAAGACCTTCTGGTATGACGACATGTCGTCTTGATTTCATAGTTCTAATCCTACGTTAGCACCAGGTTTAAGTTGATCTGTTTTTCTTTATCAGGATGGACGCCTGGAAGCTGAGGAGTTCACTGAAAAACTTTACATGGAACTGAAATCATCTCCGCAACCATACCTGGTGCCTTTTCTCAAAGTAAGATGTGATCTTAGTTAGTTTGATATTAATAGTATAGGAGAAATATATAGCATTTTATCTGAGGGATTTTTTTTTATTTTATTTTCAGAGGAGCCTTCCTGCTGTGCGTCAGCTCACTCCAAACTCTCAGCACTTCATCCAGCAGTGTGAGCAGCCCAAAACCTCCTCTTCATCCACAGTCAGCAGCAGCAGTGCCCAGAAAATTGCCCTTTCCTCCTCCACCACCACCATTTCTCAGCCTCTCCGAGGCAGTGTTCCTGCCAGACCACCTCAAATGGTAAGATCGTCGTTTGGCACAGAATGTTTAGATGCACAGGATAACACACATTTGTACCGAGCATTTTTTTTACACAATACTGTTTGCAGCTGCATACTTTAATGATTTACATTCCCTGAGCAGTTCATTAGGAATCTCCGTGCACCTACACATTTATGCAGTTATCTAATCATGTGGCAGCAGTGCAATGCATAAAAGGCCAGCAGCTTCAGGTAATTTTAACTAAAACTGGACAGTCAAATATGCACACAGATGGTCGGGTCAGAATTTGGCATGAACATGAATCCATGGACCCAACCTGCCTTGTGTCAACAGTCCAGGCTAGTGGGGTGTGTGTAATGGTATGGGGAATGTATTCTTGGCACAGATTGGGCAATCAATCATCGCTTGGATGCCACAGCCTATTTGAGTATTGTTGCTGAGCACGGACATCTCTTCATGGCCATATTTTTTTTTTTTCATCTTCTAAAGACTATTTCCAGCCTCAAAATGCACCATATCACAACTTAAAAACTGTTCTCAAACTGGTATCACAAACATGACCATTGAGATGTGGAAGAAGAGGATTGAATCTCATTTCAGTTCAAATAAGGATTTGGACAATAAATATATGACATGTTGCTAACAATTTTTAATAAAATTTCCAGTGAACGTCTCTATTTACTGTGATCAACAATTATACTGTCTAGCCATAAAACGGTCGCTATTTTGAAAGGCAAAATAATTGGCCTGTAGCGGTCCAAAACAAAAGGGATTTGAAATTACTGGAATTAGCGGAATTAGTTGGAATTAGTTAGAACTGTCCAATGCATTATTTAAAACTGTCACCTTCATGGGGGGAAAAAAATCATGAATGGAGATCACTTAAACACTTCATCATGAGAACTTGACATCAGAAAACACAGCTATGGTTAATAGTAATCACATGAACTCTGGCTAATCATAAAAAATAAATAAATAATAAAAAACTGCTTCAGTTGTGGTCTAGTCCAGACTGACCCTGTTTTAGAGCAATGGCACATCAGGGTAAGAAGGGAAGCACATGAAGTGATGCGCCCAACATATATACAGTATATAGTGACCACTGTACAAGCATCTGGAGCCAGTGTTATCATCTGCTGTTCTCTCAGTTGGTCACGTCTAGGCTCAGCAACGTTATGTGGCAATAAAATGAAGTCAGCTGACAACCTGGATGTACTGAATGACCAGGGATCATGCTGTATGTGTGGATTTTTTCTTCCCCGTTGGCACGGCCACATTCCAGGACTCAGACTGTGGAAGAGTGGTTCCGGGAGCATAAATAATTTTCACATGTGAACTGACCACCACATTGTACGCCATTATCAATGCTATAGGCGGGCAAACGAAATATTACTGGGCATGACTTTATTGTGTATTAGTATATACTGTATCTTGTATGTTTTTCTTCTGTCCAAGTTTTTTTAATCCGTTTATATTTGAAATAGTGAAATTAATCCCATTTGCTGAATTGAGACTCACTTTTTATGAAATTTTGTCCAATTTATCTTCATTCTCAGGTTTAGTTCCTGCCACCCACACTTCAGAATAATTCACTTAAAGCCAGAAGTATGCCATCAGCTCCTCACTTATCATCAGCCTATCGCATGCTTGATGCAGTCTTTTTCAAATGTCATTTGTCATCTTGTAATCTAATTTTGGGGATTTTATTGCTTATTGCATTTGTTTGTATTTGAAGAATATCTCCAGAAATGTCGCCCCTCATTTTTCTTACACCGAACGCACACACACTTTGAGTTTTTGAAAGCTTGACATTTAAACATATTTCCCTTTTGGATTCTTTGATATTATCGTATATTTGTGTTGCATATTTCGTATGTATGCATGCATGTATGTATTATTGTATATTTGGCTTTCTGTCTGTCTGTACTAGCTATGTTGCCGTTCTCTGTTTGACCAGGTGACCCGGCAAACCAAAGGAGTGATTGTGGAGCAACGTGTGACCTCTTCACCCCGTGTTGGGTTGCCAGTGCAGAACCACACCCAGCCCAAGCAGCCAATCATTCAGACCAACACGCAGGCAGCAGGTGGGCACAGATCTCCTCTTCCTCATTCTCATCAGTCAAAATAAGTTCAGTTCTCTTGCTTTCCTTATTCTTTGTACCAGCACAGCCTCCCTAAAGCGCAGAATGTTTCATGTTCTTCCTTTACAAAACACATTTACTGACATGAAACCAGAGGGAAAAAATCCTGAAAGGTTTTTTTTTTTTTTTTTCCACAAGGAAAGGGAAGAGGACTTCGGAGTGATTGCTACAGTGTATCAGTTTTTTATTACTTTAGTCATTAAGCCGTCCCTCCTGTGGCTAAACTTTAAGGAACTGATTAAAGTTAGAGAGAATGTAAGTGGAATTGCTGAAATGTAGCACGCTGGGCGAGTGTTTGTAATTCAGTTCTTAAACCTAGTGAGACAGAATATTTTATTATTGAGCAGGCTTTGATAAGATGATGTAACGTAAATCCATGGTAATGTCTTCGACTCCGATCTAAGCATAATTATCCTGAGACACCATAGTAAGCCTTTGGCAGTATCATAGTTGGGTATATCATTTATTTATAACGTATTTACTCTAAATCATCATGTAGCAGATTTATGGTAACCATAGTGATTATAAAGTATTCTAAACATAGTGAATTTATGTAATTAACTATTTGCTGTATGCATTATTTTGACCTCTCTAATGCAATGTGTTTTTTAAAGGAGCTTTCAGGAGGCAGTATTCTCTCCAGGCATCTAAAACCCCCTCTGCACCAACTCAAGCAGCACAAACACACAATTTCAAGGACAGCACCTCAGGCTCGTTCCGGTAATGACTACTAGTCTCTTCCCCACTGTGGATTTTATGTTGTGGTTTTGAGGAGTAAAAAATTGACCTATCTGTGGCCGTTTATGAATGAAGTGTATTTAGGTTTGCTTACTTTAATTACTGACTGAAGCCTATATGGTACCGTTGACTTTTCTTCCAGTAAGCCAGTAAGCCATTTAAGAGTAGAAAGGGACCAGTGGTGTATCGCTGGTACAAGTGTTCCCCTGTTGGGTTAAGAACAGTTGCTCAGCCAATGTTTATTCTGTATTTAGGAAAGGTGGAAGACACAAATAGCGTATTAATAGAAAAGAAAGTTTTTTTTTTTTGTTTTTTTTTTAAATAAAGTGGCAGCACCACACATTCTTTCATTTTTACTTAAGAATGATCCAAGACCAATAAGAGATGTCAACAGTCAGTAGATCCTATATGGTGAGCTTTCCTGAAAAAATTCCACAAAGGTACAGAATGAATATATTTAGTGAATCTCTCACTGTGAGTGTGTGTGTGAGTGTGTATATTTATGTTCATACGCTTTTGTCCATTAGTGAGGATGATGACATAAATGATGTAGCCTCCATGGCGGGTGTTAACGTGAACGAGGAGAATGCTCGCATTTTGGCGTCCAGTTCAGAGCTGGTGGGCACCGTGGTGCGCTCATGTAGGGACGAGCCCTTTCTGCAGACCACAGCACTACAACACAGAGTGCTTCAAATTGGTAACCAAGTCTTGTAACCCTTTTGAGTAAGAAAAATGCCCTGGGTAGGGTTGTATCACATACAGTACTGTGCAAAGGTCTTAGGCATATGCAGATAAATGGTGTAGAGTGCGGAAAAAAAGGAATAATAATAAAGCCCAGTAAACGGGGATTAAAGAAACCGTCACTATTTGGTGTGACAATGCTTTGAGGTCTGAGGTCAATTTGTGCAGTTTTATAAGGAAACTAGAGGGTATCCTGACGTCTGTGTGCTACCGGTACCTGTGAATGGAGTGTGCGGTCGACTCGCTGCCACTCCTCATGCTCCAATTAGTGAGGAACACCAGTGACATGCCTGTGTAAACACACACAGCCACAAAAAATATTTCGGTAATAATAACTCAGCAAAAAAAGAAACGTCCTCTGACTTTCAACTGTTTTTACTTTCAGTAAACTTAATGTGTAAATATTTGTAT
>JAOVVB010000035.1:3391325-3401932 GCA_028570985.1 Heterobranchus longifilis | reverse complement strand
AGACCCTTCATTTCTTTGTAAGTGGGCAAACTTAGAAAATCTGTAGGGGATCAAATACTTATTTCCCCCACTGTATGAGGTATGGAATTATTTTGCAAAGCATGGATACCATATAATACAAATTTCCTCCCAGTGCTGAAAATACATGTGGGGCTCTAGTCAAACCAGGATGTTTTCCGATGCAATTTCTTGTGAATGAAGGCGTAAAACCAATTGACATTTACAGAAGACTTCAAGCACATTACGGTGATGAGACTCTTGGCTGCAGTAAAACATTTGAATGGTGAAAACGTTTTAAAGAAGGCCATATGTGTTTGAACGACGATCCCAGCCACAGTGGCTTAGAGCCAATCTCAGTTCTTTCTGTGAACATTTAGCAAGTGGAACAACTGATCCTTGAAAATCAATGGATAGCTTGTCGTCAACATTTCCACATGTTTGGGCCATTAAAGCAGTACCTGGGAGGCCAGCGTTTCAGACATGTGGCAGGCAGTCTGATCATGGCTCCAGCATACTGATAAAACTTTCGACCTTGGTGGTGTCCAAGCACTAGTGAAACACTAGAATAAGGTCATTAGTGTAGCAGGAGATTGTGTGGAGAAATAAAAGGGGGGTTTTATTCTCAAAACCGCGTTCAGTTATTCTGCACAACCAAAAGTCCCCTGTACTTTGTTACATTTCTTTTCCTGTCTCAGTTGCTGTAAGTGATGACTGTGCCAGTAGATGGCACTACAGGGTCTTGTTTTACACTAACATATATTTTGGTTTCAACCCACATATACCCCCTCTGTAACATAACAAGAGCTGTTAATCTGTTCATCATCTGACTAATTGACTCTGGTGTATGTGTGTAGGACAGGGAGGTTCTATATGACCAGTGTTCTTGAACAGACAATCTTATTCATGTTTCTGAAAGGTATTTGCATTGTGACTCATAGAAAATGTTTTTGGATTATTGCAGTGCACAGATGGACTTAAGCTGAAGTAGAAAGTAGGGGGACTCCGATATTTTGGAATATCTTTCGCATTTTAAAATTTTCAACTTACTTGTTACTTGCCATTATTAAAACAATCCCCTAACAAGTGATACAAATCATGTTATTTATAATGGGAAGGGGAAAAGTCATATTATAGTATTATAGTGTCATAATATAGTAATAAGAAGCTTAGCTTAAGGTTGGTCGAGCCTTTTGTTCATTTAAAAAACATATTTCATTGATCTTCATTTTTATCCTCAAATACATATGTGAAATATTATTCTTTTCCAGTACAATTGTTTACACAATCAACACGAGTTTAATAGTAACAATGTTTATAATACATTTCTTGCAGCAATAAATATAATTACTGTATTTAAAATTTTTATAGCTTATTGCCAAAAATCACAGTAAAAACACCAGTAAAAAGTATCTTGCAGTAGCAGCATAACACATGATTAATACATGTATATAAGTACTTCGTATGAATTATTAAGATATTTTAATGATATGAATACAGTACAATGCAGTACAATACAGTACACTAAATACCACCTTGCTTAATTTTTCAGTGTTTAATTAAAATCTCGATTTACTTCATATAAAACCCATTAATGCTTAATTTACCTATTTTTAAAATCTAAATATCTAAATTATTGATATATCATATAACAAATTTAATTTCGTTTCAGTAGTAGCAAATCTAAGGTAAGGTTTCTTATACATTTGTCATAACAATTTTATAACCTTTTATAACTAGGCAAAACTAGCCAAAGCAGACACTGTCATTTTTGAATAGGCGGGGGTCAACTTCTTGTTTGATGATGATCACGGCATTTTGAATTCCTTTATGTTACTTCTATTAAGCTTTATGTTATTTAACAAGAGTTCAATAAAATAAAATCAGATTTAAATTTATCAGGCCGGGAAAAATATCTTTTATCGGTAAGATCATGCGCTATAACAGCACACAGCAGGCACGCTGAAGATGTGGCAGCATGCAGATGTATAGATTAGACCACACAGTGTACAGTATCGAGGTGATGTAACAAATGTAACTCAAACATCATGCAACAGAGCATCTTACATAACAATTACCTTTTGTAAATTTGATATGAATTTGAAGACTTTTTTTTAATCAACCAAACTACAATAGAATTTACTGTATTGTGTATATATCTGGGAATATACTGTAGACATCTTGTAAATATATTTACAGCAGATAAGGCATAATTAGTTCATTGGCTCGGATATGAGTATAAAAGTGACTTACCATTGAATGCAATGTTTGGAACCAAATTCTGGAAGCTTGACAGTGATTTAAACACAACCTTTCTTTTCTGCAATTTAGGCATAATCACTGTATCACCACAACTACCTCAACTGTATAACACTAAATTACTCAGCCTTAGCTCTGATGTTTTTAAACTAAACTTAATTCAAAGAGAATTTTTAAAACTACTTTTACCCCTGAAAAAGCATTTGAAGTGCCACTATGCATCACGCTTTTTGGTATTTTACAGTAATTCATGTAATTTTTCAAATTACCGATTAATTTACCAATCGCGTAATACAATAAAACAGGATTACAAATGAATATTGTAAGATTACAGCAATTTAATGTATATTTTGAAAAATTCTGGATCGTTGCAATGAAATGTAGACAATGAAATAGACAAATAGTCAATGAAACTGCTGAACAAAATAACCCAACATTTCCTCCAATGCTCAGTGCAATATTCTAGCTTTGGCTTAGTGAAAAGATCTGCTTGCTTCCCCACACATACATCCGTTAATAAGGTTTGTTTTGTGACATTGCACACATTGAATTTATAGTTCACAGTTATTGCAGACATTAAATTATTGTTCCAATGAATGCACCTTTGTTGTTTATGCTCTAAAGGCAACTATTCACACAAATGTCACATCGTAGTGTCCAACAAATCTTTACTTAAGAACCTTGTTTACGGCACCATTTCGTGCTGTGATAAGATCAGAGCATGTGTTTGATCTGGCATTTTGTCAAACATGCCAACAGCTTCAAAAGCTGCATTGTGGGAGTTTCTGCTGCAGTCACTGCTGAATGCTGCTTACTTATGGTCTTGGTGGTTTTCCTGACTACCTACACAGGCCTCTAACATCACGGAGATGCTCTCACGGATGTTTTTGAGACTTTTGTAAAGCTTGAGGTTTTCAAGAAGGCTTCCAATTGTCTTGTACAGTGTCCAATTTCTACATTTCTACTAATTTATTTGACTCTGATGCTGATGTTCCATGAAGCAAGACAATGGGGTAGACAAAAATTCAAACCAACCAACCAATATACAGTATACATAATGTACATTCATGGGGCACCTTTTTGGAAACTTGCACACATGAACATATTTATCCAATTTGCGAATCACATTGCAGCACAATACATAAAAAAGGTGTTTCAAATGTAATTTTCAAAATCAGAATGGTGGGAAAAAAAAGTTATTTATCTCAGTTATTTTGCCTGCTGTTACTGAAAATGGTGTTGTAAAAATCACATTAGTAGACCTTTCAGTGGTCATTATGCATTAGAAAAGCCATTTACAGCATTTGGCAAAAACTCTTTTTTTTTCATACAGAAAAACAAAAATCCATACAGTAGCAATTTACATTTTGTCTCATACAAGCAGCTGAGGGTTAAGGTTCTGGCTTCAGGGTCCAAACTGATGGTGCTGAGGTTTCAACCTGGGACCTTCCTATCAGTCGCCCCACACCCACAGCTACCCCTGTCCCGATAGGCAGAAGGTAATCAGTTAGCAAAAGTCCATTCAGTTTGTCTGTCCCAGACAATAATATTTTACTCTTCTACTCTACATCTTTATAGCTTTCCTGAACACTCCAAAATGTCCTGTAAAACAGCTCATATTTCTGATAATCAGTCCTCAGTCCATTCTTGTCCCTTGGACTTGTGTATTAAGAGTTTTTGTGCTCACGTCCTGGCTGGTATCTATGCAGCATTGACAGCATCTATTCCTGAGGCCCGTCACACAGCCCTGAAACTCCTTTTTGATGTTATCGCTGGACAGCATGTACAGGACAGGATTAGCAGCACTGTTGATTGTGGACAAGCCCAGTGAGATGATGTAGGGTGTGTAGACATGCTGTTCAAAGTGGCAGTCAGCCAGCAGTGATGGGAAATGGTAAGTAATGGCACGTAAAAGAAGGAGCATGTGGTATGGGCCGAAGCAAATCAGGAAGAGGAGCACGACAGCCACAGCCAAGCGACGCACCTTTTGCTTGTGGTGCACGGTTATGCTTGCGCTAGCACGCACACTGGCCAAGATGCTATGGTTGGTGATGATTAGCACTATAAGTGGAGCAAGGAAGCCCACGCTGAAGCGAGCATAGTTAAAGCCGGTCACAGTGGCAGTGCTTTGATTTGGCTCAAAGCATCGGTGCTCTCCATTGGCATCCTGGACCTCAGGCATCGTGAAGACAGGGGCATGGCCAAGGCCCACCACACACCAAATAGCAAGAGTCACAAAAGCGGCAAGTCTCTGATGCCGGAGCCCACGTGACTCCAAAGCATAGACCACGGCCACATAGCGATCTATGGAGATACAGCAGAGCAGGAAGATGCTGATGTACATGTTGGTGAAAAAGACATACCCTGTAACCTGGCACGCCAGAGAACTCCATCGCCAGTGGTGGCTACTGTTGACGTAAACAGCCCACACAGGCAACGTCAACAGGTAGGTGAGGTCACTTAACGACAGACTCAGCAGGTAGATGGCCAGAACATTGTTGCAGAGTACCTTGTGGATGGTCAGATAAATGGTCACCAGGTTGGCCGGGAACCCCACAAGCAGCACAGCAATGTAGAGCACCAGGAGTGGAATACGGCCCTCATCGTAAGGCACCACACAGTTTACACTTACATTCCCAGGCATCGTAGTCCAGTTCATAGTGTCTTTAGTCATGAAGGAGAAAATGCAATGAGGAGAAGAGTATTAAAACCATGTCATTATTTTTATTTACTCAATGTATTTGGCGAAGCTTTGTAGTAGAAGATCTGCTTTAACCAAATTAAAGAAGAATTTAGGCAGTAAAGGATAAAGCATAAAGACATTAATGGGGACCTATGCAAACTTCACTTCTTAGGCATTTCAGGTTGCATGTACAATTTAGAAAAATATAGGAAAAACAAAATAAACAATTCCCTGCTTTTTGTCCTTTTCTCATTTCTGTATTTTCCAGAACAAGCCAATTAGATTTTCTACCTATTGTGACCTCACATAAGAAGATCCCCTCCCCCCAGCTTGTTTCACAGATCTGCTGTTCTCTGGAGGTCCTCATTTAAAATGACCTTAAAATGTCACATTTGGAGAAGGAGGGGAATAAAGGGAGGTTGAGGTATCAAAAATTAGCTTCAAATTAGCTAAAGGGGTATTTTCGCTGAGGTATTAACGGACGCACCTTGGCACCATTCTGAGACCTGTGTTAATTATTAAAGAAATAGTAAAATATGGGTTCTTTAATGCTTACCAGCAGTAAGGACTATCTGATATGTTGTTACTTGTTGAGTTGACCTCCTTTGCATTTAAAATAAACGACTGTGACAAGTTTAAATATAAGCTGGAGAGACACTGGGTAGGTCTAATCATGTGTTTGCAGATGAACAAACATATACTGCACTCTCGAGAATTGAAACGTGTGTTAATTAGAAATGTGGTTTGTGACCTGACCTTCCCTGAGCAGTGAACACCCACACTTGATGAACTATAAAGAAGTTTCCATTACTCTTTAAAATAACCCCAATTCTTCTTGTGCATGATTAAATTACCAAAACCACAAAGATTTTTCCACTTAAAGGTATCTTGTGATTTTGTAGCTCTTTTGTAGCACTATGAAAGCACACAGTGATATAGTGGGTACTGTTGCTGCCTCACAGCTGTAGAAGCCCTGGTCTATCCCGGGGACTCGGGGACTAGGCAAGATATGGTGGTACTAGTCCATCACACTAGTGTCCATCACACTTCCAGTACGGGTAATTTGAAAACACAATTAGAGCATTAAAGCTGCTTTGTGACAATGACAATTGTTAAAAGTGCTATACAAATAAAACATTTTATTATCTGCCTGTGCTGTGCAAGGAAACCAAAGGACATAAAAGAACATGCAAACTCAACACGCACAAATTGTGAAAGGCGGGGCTCAAACCCTTGACCCTGGAGGTGTGAAGCCATAGTGCTAACCACCGCACCACTGTGACGCTCTAAGGTGCATACTGATGAACAAAATTTTTAGCACCTACACAATGATCAAATATACCCTAATGTAAAGGTTGATCAGGAAACAATAATAAAAAATAAAAAAAATAGATTAGCGTATGACATTTTCCTTCTGGTATCTGTACTATGAACCTATGAGGCTTTCTTTTTGCATCATATGAAAGCAAAATGAGTTCTGTTAGTAAGATTACTGTAATTTTCATTTATTTATTTTTTTTGGGGGGGTGCACAAGGTTGTTACGAGTTAACAGTTAACAAGAAAAACTGCAAAAATTGTCTTATATGCCGATTATACTGTATCGAGACTTATTCTTAATTAGTGGTAAGAGACGCATGATTACTTTGGAATTACAGGATAGCAAATCAGCTCTGACAGTGTGTAGCCTAGTTATACTGTATTTATACCTGATAAAAGAAAAGACAAAGAAATTAATCTTATTGATGTTGAAAATTTACAATTTTACAATACATTATTTAACGTAAATATCACATAACATAATAATCACCCAGGATCAGACAATATACTATAAGTAATATCTCAAAGGCATACACGCAGAAAGAAAAAAACAATTTGTTTTAAACATATAACGGACGAAATTAAAAACTTGCACTAAGCTGGCACTTACCCTTTGATGAAGAACAATAATGCAGCTGCTTTACTTTAGCATTGATCCCAGACAAAATTTGGACATATTAACAAATTTCTGTGCACATACACAAGGAGTGTGTATGATTGAAAAGCAGTGTGGTGTCATTGCAGTGAGCACATGGCTTGATCAGAGCTCTGATGAGTCAATCCTGCCTCCTTTTCAGAGGAAACTAACTAATGCATATTTAAAAAGCCACTAAATGACATCATAGACCATTGTATAATAGTTAAAGCAGCATGATCATCAACACATTAAATGGGCAGATTTCTAAAGACACATCAGAATAGAGATTCCTCAGAAAAGAATAGAGAAAAAGAAAAGTATGATTTGAGAACAAAAATAAAAATATTAAATAATGATAATCAGCACATCATGTTTTAACTATGTATAATTACATGTAATGCTGTGGAACATCTGAGACAAATTACTGTTACCATTCCATCATCTACAAAAACTTCTGATCTCAGCAGCCTCTCTTTTTTTTTCTTTCTCTAGAAGAAAAAAACAAAACAAATTCCACCTGTGGTGGAAAACACTTACTGTATGGTATTAATACCATAAATCTTAAATAGACAGACTGGATTTAAATGCCACTGTGGTGTAATGGATGATGAAGATAAGGTGATGAAGTCTTTGCTCATGGCATGTACTTACAAATTCAAGTCAAAGCAATAGATTATGTATTTTAATAAGTTTGGAATTGGTATGGGAATAAAATTGAAACTAATTTCGTTCTTTTATTTACAAAAAGAACGGTTAAGACGTGCCTTACAGCTCCATGGACCTGTTTTAGATCCTGAGCTTGAGTTATTGTCTGACCAAGGGCAGGGGAAGCTGAGTGGTTAGATGCTGGACTACTGAGTTAAAGGTCCCTGGTTCAAACTCCAGTATAACAAAGTTGAGCCCATGAAAAAGACCCTTACCCCTCAACTATACAGATGTACAATAAAATGAAAAGTTATTCTGAATAAGGGCATAAACAATCAGGCTTAATTATCTCCTCTGCAATAAACCCAATTTGAGAGATTTCTCCCACCTTGCAGCTGGTGTTAACAAGATTGGCTCTGAATCCAACCTGACCCTACTAGGTGAGAAAACGATGGTGATCTGTTAATGGTCACAGTGATCCTGGTGATTGGTTGTTGGGAACATACAAGTACACCCCTGTCAAGTTTACACAACGAACCTGGTGGCCCAAGAGTCTGGATCTATTAACAAGCAAGCAAGCAAGCAAGCAAGCAAAGGCTGGTAAATTCAGCAGTAATTTTCTATGAAAAGAAACCTCCAATCTTTGATTTGTTAACTTTCCAATCTTCTTCTTTTTTTTTTTTAGCTGCAAAGGCATCTTGGGTCTAAATAAAAAGAAAAATATCTTATTTCATATAAGGAACAATGCGTAAGGATCCAGATGCAAGAGAGCTGTATGAATTTTAGGACAGTGGTGAATGTCTGGTCCAAAATCACTGGGTTTGCTGCCAGGTTCTTTTGAAATAAAATCCTGAGAGGGGTTCAAGAAGTCACCATATCTGGCCATGAAGTCAATACGCTGGCAATACTTTAACCCATTGACAGTAGTAACTCAGTGGGTTAATGATCTGAAGGTTGGCGATTCAAGCCCCAGTCCCACCAAGCTGCCACTGTTGGGCTCTTGAGCAGGGAGACTGTCTGCTCCGGGGGTGTTGCATCATGGCCGACCCTGCGCTCTCACCCCAGCTGCCTAACATTCTGGCATATGCGAAGACAGGAACTTCACTGTGCTGTAATGCGTGACAAGTAATAGCTTCTTCTTCAGGTGATCTTAACACCAACTCCTCATGAGAATAATTTTAAAAAGTAATAAAATAATAATATTAATAATAAATTCCACTTCCTGTTTTACCCAGATGTAGTGTAGAAGAAACAAGTATTATAAGCTACAAATCTGACTTCTTTTTTTTGCTGTTTTTTACAGAAATGGTCCAAAAAGAGTAACCCTGAAGAACAAAAACAATGTAAAAACTAAATGGCAGTTTTAAAAGATTTTTATTAAATACTTGGAGTTTCTTTTTTTTATATACAAAGGTGAGTCAAACCGCTCTCTGTCTGTGGAACTTTTAAAAATAACCAAATATATAATTTCCTTGCTTTTCAATACACTTTGCCCTTTGTTATGGTCCACTTTGTCCTTCAAGTTTTCATATTCCTTCATCAAAAATGTTTTAGGCTGAGCTGCGAGCCACGAATGCACTGCTATCTTCACTTCAGGAGTGGATCTTCATCCTCGTAGCAAGATCAGAGGTATGAGAAGGATGCTTTAACACCTATAAATGAAGAGTGTCACAGTGTGGGTAGAAGTGTGTGGACGTGCATCGTCATGCAAGATCACAACACCCTTCAATATCAGTCCTCTGCGTTTAATCTGAGCTTTAGGCCTCAGCTCTTCAATAAACATCTCACTGTTGATTGTTGAATCTTTTTGCTGATAATGTTCAAATACTGGCCCTTGAGATCCCAGAAAACTGTAAGCACCAATTTTCTAGCTGATGGTTGACTTTTTAACTTTTTCTTGGTCGGCGTTTCAGGATGTTTCCAATCCATACTCTGCGGTTTACTCTCAGGCTCGTAGTGATGAATCCATGTCTCATTACCAGAAATAATTCTCTTTAGAAACCTTCACCTTCCTTAGAGTATTGATCATAATTCTGGACACTCTCAGATCACAAAAACAATTCACTTGACACTGCTCCACTTTCGTGAAAATCACAAGTAGGGCATCTGTTTTTGTTCGCACCGCTGTTACAGAAGAACTGATGTAACACATTAACACCTGCACCGCAGTGACTGGGGAGACAGTATTCTTGAACGGAAAGTGATTAATAAGACAGGGTGGAGAAGTTTTAATATAACTGGAGTACAGATCATTTTTGACTCACCCTATATACATAAAAAACATTAGAGCATCATTTATAGACAGATGGTAATGTAGATTAAGAATTGTATCTTTGTAGATTTGTAAACGTCCAAGGTCAGCTTTCGTTGGTGAAAGGACACATGGCACCTCTACACCCAAAACAGAAATGGAAAAATGATCAGGGCAAGGCAAAATGAGGCATGTTGTTGTTGATATGACCAGGTTAATAGGCTTCATTAGGCCAAGGCCTGAACCTGAGGCTGCTCTCAGGCAGGTCTGTGAAGTCAGTACTGTAACAACCTTCCCTGTGAAGCTCCTCTGAATCACCGGCGTCATAAGCTCAAGTCTCTGACCGAGATCATATCGACATGTCTGTATAAAACATCTTGTCTTCTCGCCAAATGTCAGTTCTTCCATCGGATTTGCTGTTAGGAACGAAGGAGAAGTTAGAAAAATATTAGAAGAACGAACACCAGAAAACACAATAATAATGTGGGAACTGATCGTTTCCCTGTAACCGCATGTCCGATATGTTTTATTCATATGTTTTTTTAAGTAAAAAAAAAAAAAAAAACCATGCTGTCTACACAGGACTTCCAACTCTCTTATAAAAAACAAACAAAACAAAAAAAGGCATATTTCCTTATTTAAGAAACCTTAAAGAGCATAACTTCAAATCTGTTATGCATAAATAGAACGTTAATAATAATAATAAATAACTAATAAATAGCACCTGTGCTTTTTGGACATGTGCCCAACTACAGTACTTTGGTATAGTGTAAATTTGACAGGGTTTGTTAGGTAGTTTGAAATAAAATACATAGTT
>JAOVVB010000035.1:3346935-3358729 GCA_028570985.1 Heterobranchus longifilis | reverse complement strand
AGCATCACCCGGGGTTCGAACCTGCGACTCCCGGATGATAGGGCGAGCGCTTTACCACTGCGCCACTCGGAGACCTTAATAAAATATGTTTTACAGTATTATAGTTTTACAGTGTTATAGTAAACAATACACGCGTGCACGGATGTTTATTATACCAAGAGACGCACACTAAGACCTGCAAACTGCATTACTCGCAATCCGAGGTTCCATTGTAATGTGTGAATAGTTTAGAGTGTGCCACCTGTAGGATTATAAGGAGATGGAAAAATTTCACCCTCTCAAACACATACTGTATATACGGGAGTGAGTCAAAAATTGTCTGAACTTTGCTGTAGAATTTATTTTAAATAACTTTTAGAAAAGACCAGTTCATACTTTTTCGGCATAATCTTGCTTTCCAATACACGTTTTCCACCCATCAACAAACTTTCATACTACCTCATCAAAAAGAAACTTTTAGTCTGAGCTGCGAACCACGAATGCACTGCTGTCGTCACTTCATCAGAAGTGAACCTTTTAGGGGACCAAACAAGGTAAAAGTCTGATGGAGCGAGATCAGGACTATGTCTTGACTATATCAAGACTCTGCCTTGAACCTCTCTATCTATTTGTACACATTTCTTCGTGACAAAATATTTTGCCCACAAAATCTTTGATAAAAAAAACGGCCGCAGATACACCCTCAGACCACAAAAAAAAAACAAAAAAAAAAACTGCATGCTGCTCATCTTTTGTGCAAATCACATGTGGGGATGTAACACGTTCAACACCTGCACAGCAGTGACTGGGGAGACAGCAGCCTTGAACAGAAAGTGCTGATAAGCCAACAGAAGTTTTAATATAACCAGACCATTGGATAATTTCTGACTCACCCTCGTAAATGAAAAATAATTGTAGAGTCAGTGAGACAATACATAAATTGACACAAAAGAATCACGATACATCACAGATTTTTCTAATATATATAGTATATATATTTTTCTCTAATATATATAGTATTTAGTTATTTATCCCCATACATACCTTCCTTAATGAAATGGTTTGGACCCATTCTGTAGTGTGGACATCAAACACATCCACCCCATAATCGCTGTACACAGTCAGATATGTGGAGTTTGAGCCTGAAAGTAAACAGAAAACACATTTAACCTTCTGCTGTCTGCAATAAAAAAAAAAAAAAAAAATTTAAAAAAAACCTTAAAAGAAATAAAACAAAAAATTCCAAACAAGCATACGTACTACACGCGAGTGGTGTTGCAGGCCACATGAGCTCCTGGGTGCGTGAACGACGGCCCTGACCGTCCACGTAGATGCCAAGCTGGCTGAAGCAAAGCAGTAGCTCGTTGGCACCCACCTCCATTGCGTGAAGAGCATCCAGTGGCTGCTGGGCTAGGAAGGCGAGTGATGGATCAGCAGGGCTCACCAAGCTCACGGGTGCCACCTCAGACTGCAGCGCCAGCAGAGCAAAGCCTGATGGGTAGCCTACGCAGACTCGACCACGCACCATGCCCAGCCACTGCACCACGCCTGGAGACTGCACCTCCCACAGGCGCCGAGCATAAGGCTTGCCCCGCGTGATCTCGTAGCAAAACACCTGGCGCTTCACAGAAGCCATCATGTAGGCGGAGCCACCTGGCCGCAGCGAGGCAACACTGAGAGCCTGACAGCCCTTTGTCTCAGCCAGTTTAACATCAAACAATGGCTCAGCACCATCCAGCGACCCCCACGAGTGCAGGTGCACGGTTCGGTTACGCCCGCACAGCAGCACCACCATCTTCTCCTGAGGTACCATCTCAATCTGGTGGACTTTCTTGCAGTCAGCAGCACGCACAATGACTGCAAGGAAAACAAAATGAATCACTGCATTCAGGAGACAGCAATAACAGTACTTATTCAGTCTTTGGAGACTTAAATCTTTCAAAATGTCTAATCAAAGTGGAAACATCTCCGAGCTGTGGTCGTTCTGAGAACTGAATTATGACCCGAATTTATTCCACGTTAAACTGGAACATATAGTAACTAAGACTCGTACCATCTCTAGTAACCTCCACGACAAACAGCCCTTCCTCTGTGCCCAATGCTATTCGTTCTCGGTCTAGTAAGAAGGAAAAAAAAAGAGAAAAACATCAAAACAGAAACATAGAAAAACACTAACAGATTTTAAAAAAATACTGAAACACACAGACCAATAATAGCTGCGGAGAGTGTGGATTTAATTGCAGGCAGGTTGCTGTCATAAGCCTCGTGCAGGACGTGCACTATTCGGTTCTTTAGCCGGTTCTTGGCTAAGATACTCTGCAGACCCTCGAGGATGCCCACCCACTTCCTTTTCTCAGCCTCGGTCTCAGCCAAGACCAGCAGAGACACCGCCCGCGATGGAGATCCCAGTGTGGACGAAGTTACCTAAAAGGGGCGAACGTCAAGCATGAAAAAGGCATGGAAGAAGCGACGTTTGTGTGTGCATCTGATTTATATACGGTTTGTCTTGGCATACCCTGAATATGCAAGGCACGTCTTTGCGGGTAGCGTGAATCACATCAGATGCCAACACAGAGCTTACAGAAAACTCCTCATCTCTTTGGGAAAGAAAACAAACACAAAGGTTGAGGATAATAATAAATATAATTATGCAGCACATGGAAGTGTCGAGGATAGTTTACTGTATGTATGTGTATGGAGTTTTAAATAAACAGGAATGGAGTAATAACTGAAACTCACCTGAGGTCAAGGACCTGACTGGCCACCACACCAGGCTGAGTGGACTTCCCTTCAGGAACCTCATATAGGAAGAGTTTACAGTCACATACCACAGCATATGCTCTCTGCCAGCCTTTCTTCACTCCAGTAGGCTTTGGGATCTGTACAGAATAGTGCAGAGTAAAACGCGTCAGCACGTAAAGCTTTAGAGAGACAGCACATTCATGCAGGCTTAACAGTAATCCTTAATCCTTAAACTTACTACTTTATTGTAGGCACTTACCCTGACAAAGCCTTTGTAGGCTGTGCCGATACCCCTCTGCACATCAATTCCCAGTGGCCTCTTGGCCTGCTCTGGTGGAATAGGGCACACCTGGGGAGCGTTGTCCTTACAGGACACATGACAGATAAAGGAACACACTAAAAAGACAAAAAAAAAGAAAAGAAACAAAAACAGGTTTATTCCTTGAACAAACATGAAAAAGCTTTGTAATAATCAGTCTTGAATAATCAGTAGTGTTGTATACGGACCCTCGCAGGCATAGCCCTGTCTGATCAGGCCCACCATTAGAGATGTGCAGTGGGTACACTGTGTCGGACTCGAGAAGGTCTTAATGCTCAGCTGGTGAGCTTTAGGCTGAGGAAAGAAACAGCAGTAGTATCTGGTAAGAAGCTAAAGTAATAGCGCTAACAAATATAGCTTTAAAAAAAAATTATATGCTCAGAAGTGGCACTAAAATTTTACTCTGAATGAACCAGATAAAGATCACCATGTTTAGAGAAACACGACTTGAGACACGGCTGGCTGTACCTTTGGTGCTATGAGCATTGATGATGAGTAAGCTGGAGATGGGGTAGTTGGAGTGGCTGCTGGGGTCTTCACGGGCTCCTGGAGAGGAGAAAAGAATACCAAAACTAATATGTAGGCTGAATGTCTACTCATGTGTAGGTGTGTGGTGGTATATACATGATTGAGTAAGATAAATTATGATAAAAACGGCAACAGCTACCATCACGCTACAGACAATTTTAATTTTGAAAATAGAGTGGTGAATATAATTAACACTAACTAATTAATATCAAGAAAAGGATCCCTTTGAAACATGTTGAATAATGTACACGTATAATATATACAGTAGTATTATATGTATTATGTATAGAGTATGATGTATTCTTTTTTGTACAATAAAAATACATCTCACATAATTTACAGTATTAAAATATAGTTTTCAGAATTAAAGTTTAAAAGAAATACAATTACTTCAAATAACAAGTCACGGCTAAAAACTTCATAGTGCTGTGATGTAACAAAACGTCGCAAAATAACAACAATAAACTAAAACCTGACCCTCTGCCATTGTTTCACAGACCCCTGGAGGTCCCGAGGCACTATTTAATTCCATGCAAAACTTGCTAAATATCCCAGAACTACATGAAAATCTGATTGTTTGCTGGCCAGCTAACACAGACTTTGGTTACCAAGACAGGAAGTGAGCACAAAGCTGGAATGTTAGAGGAAGTACAAGGTGGACACTCACATCCTGCTCTGAAGCTGCTGAGGGTGAGGAAGAGGGAACGTCTGTTTTCTGAGGCGTCGCTTCAACTTCACTGACTGAGCTAGTCTGGAGAGGGGGGAGAGAGGCATTCGAGTGAACATTAGTAGTACAGCGTTTCTCTAGGCTGGTGTTTAGGTGCTAAATACTGTACGGCAAAAAAGAAACTGCCCCGTTTTTAATATAAGACAGTAGTCACAAAGTAATAAGAACCATTGTGTTGTGTGCATTAGTCCTGGATGGGACTCTGGTCTGGTTTGGGAAACATTTCTGACAAATATGACTTTCTTTCGATGGGAATGTGTTAAACATGTTTTCTATTAAAATCTACGCTAATAATAATTACCTAATAATAATGAAGTCCTAGACTTAGAGCATCCATGGTCTTAAACTAAATTAATGATTGCAATTATTTTTTAATATCAAGTCATTTTATCAAGAACAGTTGTAAGAGTTTAGACTTGATTATAGAAAACTAATTTATTCTACTTAAGTACTAACTACTACACTTTGACAAAGGCCATAATGTGGAAAGAAAAAAATGATGCCAGTATTAAAGTTACCGACCGGGACGACTGCATGGATGTAATGAGCTCAGAACATAGCAGTTGTACAGCAGATCCAAGACTGTTCATGGTTCACATAAAGACAGACAAATTAATTAAAAAAAAAGATTATCTGGAAATTATTCTGATTACTAAGATGTTATAGTGCAGTCTAAATGTCCACATGTTAAAAATGGGCTTGTTATATTCATTTAGGTTTTGATTGACCTAGAATTAGGAATCAATGTTCTTTCATTTTCTTATATTTCCACTTCTCCCTCAGTTAATAAATCACTCCATATTAAACATTCTCCCCCCTAATTAACTCCTAATTAGGAGATAGTATGACTTGATATGAATAAGCAATCTAGACAAATGAGGTGTCAAGAAGTTAGATAAGATACAAGGTTGTGGTTAATGCAAACTCTATGATGCTATGCTCTATGCAATGACTTGCTATCCTTCAGCATCTAGAGTTAGCTTGGCAGGGATCTGGGATTGGGGGCGAAGTACAACAAGGAAACATTGTCAGCAGACAAAAAACAAACCTTCTAGTCCCTAGGACCCAAATATATAATCAGCCCCTAAACCCTGAAACATGCTTAAATTGTGTATTCCACTATAAATAAAATAATAATAAAAAGCATCTGACATGTTATTAACAAGGGCTTCCAATTGTGTTTAGTTCCTAATAAACTTTTATAAGACTCTCCACTTTTTGTCTGCTGACAGTTCCTCTCCAGTGTGGGTTAAAGGTAACGGAGGGGGAGGGGGGTCTGAGCAGCCAACTTACTTCATCCCAAAATGCTAGCAGAGAGGATGCAGATGAGGAAGAGACAGAGTCCTTTTTGGGGGAAGGGACAAACATAAAATTATAGATCATACAGCCTTATCCTGAGCTCCTATACCATGGTTTGTGCTATCGATTCAAATGTCTCCTGGAAAAAAAGTTCATTTTATTGTTACGGTCAGCTGTAGGCTCTCTCCTCGCTCTGTAAGCCTTGTGTAATTGTGTAACGAGATAAGGCTTCGTCATTAGCTACTCCTGCAGGACAGACGTTGCCTGCTGGAGCGCATGGCTGAAAGCGGAAACTGGAGCCCGAGTGCCTCGAGGCGAAAGTGTAAGGCATCTCAAATTTACCCTGCCTGACTTTTTAAAAAATTTAACAGCTTAAATCTGTAATTAACAATCAGAGGGAAAGCTTATTGACGCTGGATAATGCACAAGCAGATGTACAGATGTCACTAGAAACACTTACTCTAAACGTAAGGTCGTGGGCCAGGGGAGAAGTGTTGAAGTACTCAAAGATGTTGTCCTGGAAGTCTGGAAGTTTAAGACCTGCTGTGGTGCAAATGAGGCAATCACCTTAGATTTACATTTTAATATGCACATTTAAATATAAATAATACATTGTAAACTATATAGTAAAGTAAACAGCCAAACTAAGTTGCTTCTAGGAAATGATTAGACTGCTGTTTAACACAAAGCTTATTTTTCATATCGTTCACTAGAAGATGATGCGAGTAGCAGCTGTCGGTTTTAAAACAATGGCAGGAACTGTGCTCGATCACCTCGGTCAGAGTTGCGTGTGCGGCTCTCCTCCAGGTCTTTCTTCATGCTTTCCAACTGCTCCTCCAGCTCCCTGTTCTTCACATCAGCATCTTTCAGTTTGCTACAATAGAAAGACCAGAGAGACATATAAAAGCTTGCACAACACTTAAAAAAAATAAAATAAAAATAAATCCTGATTTCAAAATAAAAAAAACTGTTATGTTTAGCTTAATATGAGCTACATAGAGTATGTGATGTCTATGTCCTGAAACATCTCATCAGTGCACCGGATGTAAGGAGTAAGCCACAGAAATCTGCACGGGACTGAAAGCACTGACCTCTCGAAGGAGATGTTGGCAGCTTTGACCTTCCGCAGCTCTTCCTGGACCAGCTGCTTGGCTCTAATTTCAGCATCCAGAGCTGACTGCAGCTCTAAACGGGCAGACATGTCCAGCTTCTGACTGCGACGCACCTTCCACAAGGGGTCCTGCTTCGAGGAAGACAACCTTAATCAGCTCTGTAGGGATTGACTTTAAGCAAGCTACGAGTTTTTCCAATAGTTTTTATCCAGTCAGGCCTATTATTTGAATGTACGTAACTTTAACGTACTAGAACAAGCGCATTGACTTGAGCGAAATAAGTGATTCGTCTTGCCGTTATAATTAGAAATGATTTTATAGACAATAAAATAAACCAGTCAGATTCAGGAATTTAAAAAGCGCTGGGGTTCATTCCAATGTGTCGAAATGATTTCACACTGTTTGATATCTAGCATTTGGTTTGTGCATGCAGGAAGCTGCAACATGCATGTGGAGCATACAAATACATTGCCTGACATTAAAGTCATGCGTAACTGAATTTTAATTAATAATTACTAATAATTGTTAGATATGTGCATAAAAAAAGAGAGAGAACAATCTCTCTCTTGTCTTGTCTTACTAATGTTAGTAGGACACTGCTGCGAGCATATTTTGCTAGCATGACTCCATAACTAATGAAAAGCAGTGAATGGTCAAGTACAGTCCTTTAAGTCAAACAAAGCTCTCAGATTACAGCAGAAAACCAGGGTTTCCCCACATTCCTCAAATTCATGCACTAACAACTAAACTCAATGTACTAATCTCAACGTGTAATTCAAGATCATACGAGGTACAATACAAATTGTTCACAGGTCCTATCTAAAGTCAAACACTCAGATAAGATGTGTTCAGATCATCTGATCCAATGTTTTGGGGGGTTTGGAGGTTGTTACTCTTTCTTTCCGTGCACAATTGAAGGAGGCCTTGTACTCCCACCACTCGCACTTGTTTTTCTAATAAAACTCTGACCATTGTCAAAATTAATTTTCCAATCGAAAATGCAGCCTGTTGGACTTTTTAAACATCACGTCGGATCACTGATCGTATCCAAATGCACATTACATTATTTTGGAAAGAGTCCCAAGGCTCCTCCATTTAGTAGACAATAATAGCTGGGAATGAGCAGGATACACACTGATCCCAGAGCATTAGCATTCAGCAGCAGAACATTAAACATTCATCTGCCCCGGCATACTTCTCAAAATAAGTAAATGAATAAATAATTCAGGTGTCATTTGAGAAGTAGTTAAATCTGAAAAGGAAGCATGGACAGATGAATGACAAACAGCCATGAAAGCAATCCTCTTTCCCTTCGATTCACGGTCAAGCCTCATCGCCATGATGTTTCATGGCTGCACTCACCCGCTTTGTGCTACGAGGAGCCACCAAAGACTTCTGGGTAGCGGTGCTCAATCCAGACCCTTGCTAGGTTAATAAGTAAGAAAACAGCACTTCACACATCTGTTATCACATTGTCTAGAAAACTCTATGGGGAACAACTCCAACACGGCTTTCTAAATATTCTTCACAGCTTTCTGATAGAATATCACCCTTGAACTGCTGTAGAAACTTAAAGTACACTGTTTTAAATAGATATTTCATATGTACATACTCTCACTGAGCTCTTTATTAGAAGAACAAGAACAATGAATAACAAAATGTACTGTCTGAATTGCATGGCAGATTTGATTCATGGATCAGATTAATGTTTAGATCAGCAATAAAAAAGGGGCGACTAAGACATAATTCTGTCTTTAAAATTAATTACAAAATTAATAATTTCCTTTACTTTGTGTTTTTAGAACTTAAACACTTAAAAAGCAAGGAACTTTCGTCCCTTTTTTTATGTTGACAACATAACATACATTCAAGATGCCCAATGTTTATAAAATCATAAAATAAAAATGACTATGAGGTAGACTATTGTGTGTATGTGCGTACATTTTTCTATAGTAAATAAAGCTGATAATTTTTTTTATTATCTGTGCCTGAAAAATGTGTTTTAAGCAGCCAATACATAAATATATTTTGTTTTAAGCAGCAATACAATTTCTAGTAATTGATATTTTTACACATTGTGTGCGTGTATGTATGTATGTATGTATGTATGTATGTATATACACACACATACACATACATACGCGCACACATATATACACACAAAAAAATTGTAATGGAGTAAAATAGTAATATAATATATATATAATAATAATAAAAAAAAATATATATATATATATATATATATAGATATATATAGATATATAGATATATATAGATAGATATATATGGATAGCCTAAATATATTTATATTTTATTTGTAACTTTTGTAAATCTGTAAATTTGTATATTCTATTCCAAAGTTTTTGTAATGGAATATACAATTGGAAATTCTATCTTTACTTCTAGTGCAATTTTCCTATTATTGTGGTCAAAATTTTCCATTGTAGGTCAAGGACCGTTGTATAAGCATTAATCTGCATATCCTACTGTGTATGATTGTGCACTTGACAAATTAAATTCGAATTTTAAATAATACTGATGCTATTATTAGGGTTTAAAGAAATTAAATTAAATAAATGTAACAAAACCTGTGTTTTTTTTTTTAAAGGTAAAGTGCAGGTTAATTTGTTTTATTTTTACTTTATATTTTGTGCTAATTATTTTTATGTATTTATTTTTTGGGTCTGTGGAATGAATATGTTTCCATTATTTCATTTGGTTTTCGAAAATTTGATTTGGTTTATGAGTGATTTAAAATACGAGCCCACTTCTGGAACGAATTATGCTCGCAATCCAAGGGTCCATTGTAGTAGATAAGTTGTGTAAGTGAATTGGTAGCTAAGTAGAACGTCAGAATCAGTTAGGAGGAGAAGGAAAAACTTCCCATGACACGCAAGACAGAAAATAATTGAGGCACATGGGCTATAATAGGATAGGCATCAGTGGTTGGCCCAATGTCATTTTGTCTATTGACCCATTGCTGGGTCCAAAGATATGTTGGCCCAATGTTGGTTCAGTAGATAATTAAAAGTTTGGCCCAATGTTGGCACAACGTTGGTTCAGTAGGTAATGGCAAGTTTGGAAATTAAATTAGACCCAGATAGCAACAGCAGTGGTTGGCCCAATGTTATTTTGTCCATTGACCCTATGTTGGCTCATTGGTGGGGCCAAAAATAAGTTGGTCCAATGTTGCCACAATATTGGTTCAGTAGATAATGGCAAATCATTTTCCACATTTGGCTCAACTCAGTTTAACAACAGTTCCAGTTTTATAGCACACATTTTTCTCCTGATGAAACAAAGTTAACACAACAATTCAAACAATAAATAAATATGTTTTACATGACGACTACCTTAGTACATATATTTGATAACTGCATAAACATACAAAAATGCAGCCCTGAAGCAAAACAATATGCACTGTATATTAGCCCTCTAACATTTCTGCCACTTACTATGGTAACAATCACTATGGTTTTAACCTCGCTAGGGCTCCATATGCTACTGTATTCACTGGCAACATGTCAATTAGCCTAGCATAATAGTGCATAGCTAAACATCTTTTTCACCACATTACAGCAAAACTACTAATGCTTTTCGTGTTACCACCACAGATTTTCAACACTCTTGTGTCTTACGCAAGGGGATTTACATCTCTTTTTGCACACACGCGCGTGTGTGTTACAATAATAATGAGTATAATAACAATAATAATAAATTCGGAGCACTACTACTACTAATAATAATAATAATACTGAATGGAGAAAGTGCAGTCAAAGAAGTATCATCATTGAAGGAGAGAAGAAAATGAAGAATAAATACAAATCAGTATTTACAGTTTGAGCTCGACACGTTTATAAGCTCTGTCGCTTGCTGTCAATGGGCACCTAAGAGACATTACACATTTTTGGCTTCAGTAGACACACAATACTTCAGACTGAAACATGACTGCTCCCTACAGGTAATGAAGGGACATTGATTTGTTCGAATGTCATTGATGCGAAAAGCGCAGTTTTTTATGATGATGCCCCAGATTAAAGAGACGCTTACACGCTCTCTCTCTCCTGGGAGCTCATCCTCCCTGAAAAAATCCACACTCACCACCAAGCCGTGTAGACTAACATCTTTGTTGGTGGGAAAAGCTTTTTCAGGCAGCGGGTCAGGCTGGTGCTGCTCTGCACACAATGGCTTTGCAGGCATACCAGGCTGACCTACTGAGAGATCTGAGCACTGGCGGGTCTGTCAATGACAGTGTAAAGCTGCTTTGCGACAATGACAATTGTTAAAAGCGCTATACAAATAAAATTGAACTGAACTGAACTGTGCTCACGCCGCTGGGAAAAGCTAGAGCGCCAGATTCTGCTTTGGGGCACAGGACAAGTTCCTGTCCGTCAGGACGATTTACATTCCAGGGCATATGAATTTGGGAGCAAACTTGCTGTCCAGACAAGCTGTGAAACACGGGGTTTGGAAAACCCACCCCAAAGTAGTCAGTCCTCTAGAAGAACTTATGCCCTCAAATGTATTGTATTAAAAATTGGTGCTTAGTAAAAGATGTAGGCCCAGTCCACTGCCAAATTGTTTCAGTGCTGGAGTTCCTGTAAGAAAATTGACCTCGGGCTCATACCCTAGTATTCTCAGAACATACGTAGCCGCCATTTCGGGTTGTCATGTCTTTGCCCTGGGCTGGTCAAAGCTATTCTGCATCCTCACCCCAACCATCCTCCAAAGGTTCCATTCTCGAATATGCACCCAGTTGTTCTCGAAGCCTCGGTCCTCCGCCTTTCGCCTTTACAGCTCCGGAGCAGGAAAGACTTTACTTACTGTCTCCAGTTCATGCTCTTCAGATTTACAGTACATCCACCGCACTAGCCAGTGACGTAAATCAGAGCAGGTTTTTATACGTCGTGGGGGCCGCAGCTACTGGACAAATACTGTCACATTGGGATGCTATTGCCCTAGCCTGTAAGGCGTGTGGAAGACTTCGCCTCTAGTAATTAGGGCCCATTCAACCAGGGGGCTTGCCTCATTAATTGCTCTGCAAGAGGCGTCCCCTTGCAGCAAGTGTGTGATGCGGCAGGTTGGTCC
>JAOVVB010000035.1:3318926-3340999 GCA_028570985.1 Heterobranchus longifilis | reverse complement strand
ACACACACACACACACACACACACACACACACACACACACACACACACACACACACACACACACACACAGAGTGAAAATGACTGATTTGGCACATAGTCACTGCGGTAACTGGACATTCCCAGGGAGATTTCATCTGGCATAGTGAATCTGTGAAGCATTCATAAGATCTTCCATGAATACTTTCTCTAGTAGTGGTTGACTAAACCGAGCATCTCATGATACCTTCCACAGAGTAAAATGTCAGGCTTTGGCCAGTTAGACAGCTACATACTACAGCGAGACAAACCTACAGTAAGCCTAATTAGCTATTTTTTCACTTATTTAACAAAGTTCTATTGGCATCTTTGAATTTAAAGGCACCTATTATGCAAAATTAACTTTTTTTTTTGTTGTCATTTTTAGACATTCAGATGAGTTTCCAGTGTGTGTCCAAACAAAGAACGTGAAGGAAAAGAAAAACATTTCCTGCTTTTTGTCTTTTTTTGTAATGGTCAGTGCTTAAAAATGACAAGTGATTTTCCCTTTTCTGACATCACGTACTGTAAAAAGATACTCTCTCAGGCTTGTTGCTCAGCTCTGCTGTTCTCTAAAGGGGGCGCTGCTCAGCAATGGCTCATTTATATGAACACTGAAACGGTGAATTTGCAGGAGGAGTGGAATAAAGGACGATTGATGCAGGAAAAGGCATTATTCGAGCGCTATTTTAGCTTGATTATTTACAGACACTATTTGGGGGAGATCTGAGACCTGTGCTAACTTGTTTACGAAACAGTAAAAAAAAAGGGGGGGGGGGCTTTAATTTTCTAATTTTTCACTTTTACACAGACATTACAATGCTAGAAAGTTTATAAAAGCTTGCAGATTAGTAATAGCAGAAAATGTGAGAATTTTGATGTTTAGGCCACTACTTGTTATTGTGAGCGACACTGTAGTTCAATTAACAGAATTTACTACAATAACAATAAATGATCATTACATCACCCATCCTTAGCCATGCCCGATGCCAAGCAATTTAAGCTTAATTTAACAAGCGTGTGGGACATAAAGCATAAACGTTATTAAGAAAGAAAAAGCACAAGAGAGACACATTGTGCTTAGGGGAACAAAACTAATGGAGTGCGCCGAGTGTGTTTACTCTGAAGGCTCAGTGAGCAAAGCATGTTCTCCATCCTTCACTTAAGCAAGTCGGTGTTGCCCATCTGGCTCTGGTTACCCATGCAGGTCTACGGAGGGTCAGAGAGGAGGCCTACAGTGAGCGGGGGAGAGCTGAGACATTCCTGCTGTCGCCCCCGGAGATCTGAGCTTGCTGAGTTTAAGCAAGGCCAGGCTCCATGTTCTCCCTGCGCTTCTGTTGTGTCACTAAGGAACGCCAGAAATGCAGTGCATTCCTGAGCTGTTGTTCGGCAGTGTGCTGCCACAGGAAAAGCTCTGTTATGCCGAGTTATAAATATTTCAAGACGAAACATGGCTAAAACTGACTGGCGGGGAAAAAAACAAACAAACAAAAAAAAAAAAAAGATGGCACACACCCTTGACATCCAAACAGATTAAAGACAGTAGTTCGAAATACAAAAACACACCTCTTTTCGGGCCTTCTCGGTCTTGCGGATGTCCTGGCGCATGCCATCGAGCTTCTGTATGAGTGTCTCCATCTCCTCCTCCTTGTCGCGGAGCTGTCGTGAGAGCCGCTGCTTGTGCGAGCGCAGCTCGGCCATGCGCTCGTTTAGCTCGGAGAACTCCTGCATGGCCAGCTTCCTCTGTTGGTGAGCGTCTTTCAGCTCTTTCGTCTGAGATTTCAGGCGATCCAGAGACTCCACCAGTTGCTGGGAATGCAGACACAAAATATGATGATGAAGGAGATGAAGAAAGAGAGGGAAAAAATAAAGAAAAGAAAGAGAGGAGAGTAAAAACAGGCTTAGGAAAAGCGTGAAGAATGAATGACCACAGAGAAACAAGACATGATACGAAAGTGAGAAAGAATGAGTAAGAGAAGAAAGTCGCCCGGGCTGCCTCAGAGAGTTGACTGAAAAGGGGGCTGAGTGAGAAATAGAAATTGTCGAGAGAATTGGGAGCTCGATGATAAAAGAGAAGGACGTGCTGCAGTTAATGAGTACATTATCTACCTAGTGCAGCTTTGCTCTCAAAGACAAGAGGCTTAAAAAAAGTGTTTTCAAGACGGGAGAACAGTTATCTGTCAAAATGCAACACCTGATGGTTTAGACTGGGTGCTCAAGTGCGGGAACAGGACAGATCTAATGAGGTAAAAAAATGACAGTATGGACGAGCCCTGCCCCTGGCTAAGTGAGAGAATCCTGGCATCAACCATGATGTAGAGGTCCAGTGTGTATAAATACACTGAAAATAAAATACTTTTATCAGAGTTCATGACCCTGTAAGAGGTTTCATGCACATCCTGAGCCTGAAATGGCTCAATTCTGATGTGATATTATTAGATCTGTGTAAACGCACAAATCTGATGTTTTTCAGGTCGGATCTAAGTCAATTTCGTATGTGGTCCTAGATCTGAGATACACGTTCATGTGGCTTGAATGATAATGTGCTGGTCGGAATCGCATAGGCTGGATGCTGAAGTCATCAGTCATCACCGGCAGCATCGAGACTTCATATCAGTCCTAACAATAGTTGATGATAAGCGTCTTGCTTTCTTCCTTCTTCTGGAACTCATACATCTGACTAACTGCTAGCCATTCTCCAGAGCAAACTCCCACACATTCTTTTTTGTTGCTAAAATCGCATCTATTGTTCAACATTAATGAGTGGTTGAGTTTTAACCCTTAAGCGTGAGCAAATACGTATCGATGTGAGCACCCATGTCATTTCAGAGCCCCCAAAAAAGCAACACCACATAATACCATTGTAGACACCCATGAAGAGGCAGCAACAGAGAAGATGCTTTATTAGATTATTCAACACTCATTTGGAGTATAGTAGGGAAGGAACAAATCATTAAATCATTAGCTAGCCTGCAGGGAATGTTGGTCATGTTCTGGTTGCCTAGAGATCTAATTAATTAGGCTAAAAATGGCATCGTAACCCCAAAGTATGACAAGCTAGTTATGTGCATTACCACAGATACTCCAAAAACAATGAGTAAGTACTAAAATTCTTGAAGACAGAATGACTGTGTAGCCATAGGCCTCACTGTCATTGCTCAAATGTTTCCCAAGAGCTCTGGTGTTCTATCTAAGTACATCTAATCCATTACAAGCCTGTCTGGGGCTTTATTTTAGATTACATGTTGTACGCAGAATAAACAAGTCTCAAAATTTATTTTCTGCACATTACATAGTTAAAGAGAAATATTTTATATTCTTATCTTCAACAAACACAGATTTAATATGATGTATATTGATATTCATGCTCTGAGAGACTGACCTTAGAATGTAGGAACTACCTAAAACTGTTTATGTAACGAGACAGGAAAACAAACAGCAGGCTATGGGTACAATGGTTTGGGTAAACTGTCAATTAGCCGGAGCTGTTTGAAACGGCAGAAAGGCCTGAACTTTAACAAGTCCAAAGTGAGTCACAGCTGATTATGTACTGCGTAAAAAAATAGCACGTACCACAGGAGTATTTATAGCTTATGGCTTGTGATCAAATTGTGTTTGCAGAGGATTGTGGATGTAGGTGTTTCCTCAGAGTGCTTTGGCTATTTCATATCCCCTGCCCAGTTTTTCAGGTGTTACCTACGGTTTATATATGACATCAGTCTGGAAGTTAATTCAACAAAGCCATTTGTGTTTAAGTATTGAGGCAAAAGTTATTTCATGGAATGAAATTTGCTAAACAACGATCAGTATTTAATTTAAAATCCTTTATTCTTTAAAACCTGCTGGATCCGGCTGGGCATCTGCAGTACTCTGGTGCCGCTCGCTCAATCTATGCCTGCTTGATTGCTTCCTGAAGATCGGGTACAAAAATTTGCCACAGAAGTTTGTAATTCATTTGAGAATTCCCTAGTTTAATCCATTTTCCCACCCTGGCTTCAGGAAGTAAAAGTCCTGCCACATATTTGTTCCGTCCATTAACTAAACCAGCCGATTCTACATACTGTAGCGGAAGCCAGACTCTTATTATTTATTATAGTTGAACAAAAAAGGTTGATTTAACTAATTAGTTTAGTTAAATTAGCCTGGTTTGTGCAACTATAATAAATAGCATTGCCTGTGTTATTACTTTTGGCCACGTTTGTACTCGTATCCGTCAAAACCATGTTGTTGCCTTTAGCGATCTGACCAAACATGGCAATTAATAGTGCCAATACGTAATACCGTAATAGTACCGTAATCCCAATACGTAATACCGTAAAAGTGCGTCTATGGTTACACACTGGTGATCTGAGCACCGATACCTTATTGAGGTCCTCCTTTTCTTGACGAAGGCTTTTCACTTGCTTGTCCAAAGCTTTGAGCTTGGTGGAGGAGCTCTCGTAGTCCTGCCGCAAAGTCACCGCTTCCTCCAGCTGGTGCTCCAGTCTATCAGAGTCTAAGAGGAACAAACACCAAGCATGAGTGAATCACGTCAACCATGTGACTATATTACTATATAGTCTCTGTATCACTTACAGGCCTCAAATCTTAAAAAAAAAAAAAAAAAAGCTATGATTCATTAACTTGGTCACATTTAATTATCCTGACAGGAACAATGATCTCAGAGACCTCCTAAGAATGTACATTTCCTTGATGAATCAGAAACTTTTTACATCCTTACGAATAACCATACATGACCATGCTTCCTGTGGTTGATTCACTACTATCATCTCTTCTCACCGGCTAGTTTCTTCTTCAGGCGATCTATCTCCTCGTTAAGCTTCTTTATCTCTTTATCGCGGCCTAGTGTGCTTGTACCGCGACCCGAGCCATGAAGAGACTGCACAGCTTGTGTTGATTCTGAAGGAAAAAAATAGAGTAAGCAAGAATCCAACTCATTTATAGGAATATAAATATAAAAAGTGCGCTTCCTATAGAATGTTTAGGATGCTCCCACATATACAGTGTTCATTATGCTTAAATCTAATCTAAGTGAATATTATTCTCTCAAAGGGCAGAACTGTAGCCCTGCAGAAATAAAGTGAAAGAAATAAAGTGTTCAGTATAATTTGATCAACAAGCTACAAGTGCAAAAGTACATTTTCCTCCCTACAAACCAAACTATCAATACTGCACTGATTCTGACACACTGCCTAAAAGGAGTGAAAGTGGACCATAAAGTTTAAATTATTTTATTCAGGCTGTGTGCGTGAGTGACCAGGTACCCTGTAGCTTGCGGCTGAGCTCTTGTTTTTCCTGCTCTAGTGAGCGGATCCTCCTCTCAAAGGCCTCAAGCTGCAAGCCACCATCTTTATGGGGCTGCAGATCCTCTCCTGAGCCTCCATCAGCCAGAGCTGCCAGCCTGAGGCGACCCCGATCTGAGAAACAGCTTTCAGTGGTGTAGGTGAAACCCACAAAGGGCAGGTGCTGACCAGTAAAGCCAGTGTGGGAAATGGGAGGAGCGATGTCCTGCACAGAAAAAAGCACATACGTTTAAACTACCATACATTTCCTATTGCTCATAGTATAAAAAATTAAGAGAGGTCATTTGACTGTTTAGGAATTTAAATCAGGTGACCAATTTAAAACAGTAATTAGGACTAATGAAGAAGATAACCAATAGTGTACACACAAACAGCAGCTTGGTTTATGTGCATGTGGGTTAGAGGGCACAAAATATTCTGCTTTGCAAAGTAATTCAACAGTTCAAATGGCAGGAATTAATTGGCAAGGTGAGCAAGACGGAGAAATACTAACCGGGTTCTTTAGTACATCATCGTCCACGTCAAAGTTGGAAGTGTCGGAAGGAGAGCTGACGTCAGGAATGTAGGGAGCTTCAGTGCTGCGAATGTTCTCCCAGTCAATGCCAGAGAAGAAGGGGTGTTTCTTAAAATCCTCGATGCCGTTCTGGCCCAGCCTGCGCTCCCTACTGCAGATCAGCCTCTGCATCAGGTCCTTGGCATCCTCCGATACGTCAGTGATGTGAGATGGGAACTGGAAGCGTTCCTGGAGAAAAGCAAAAATGGGAGACTATAGAGCTCTTGCGTGTGCCGTTAGACAGGATGTGAAGCTTAACAGGCCGCTATTTCGTCTGGTAATCCGCCTTTTGTTTTCCAATGCCAGATAGTTGTTGCACAGGAACGGCACAACATGAGGTCAAAAACCAGGAAGATAATTTTATCAGTTTCCCACTGACCCAAAAAAAAAAAAAAAAAAAAGGTTTGTGATTTCCTGGTCAAAGATGAGCTCTTGTTGGTGATCACTGATGCTTGTTGAGTCATTTATTTCAGCTTGCATCAACATGAAAACGTTGATGGTGCATGCAACACCTAATGCTTTCCACCTGTGTTTCGTTATCTTATTTATTGCTGTTTTTTGTGTGTTGGAAGAGAAAGAAGCCCAGACAAGGAATCGAAGAGAAAAGTTCACTCCCAGCACCCCGAATGTGTGGGTGTGTGTGTTAAACAATTGTGGATGGAAAATAAATGTTAATTCGTATCTACCGACTGTCTCCATTCTTCTTCTTAGGAGATCTCCTGCCAAACTAATCCTTTAATCGCACCAGTTTATCATAAAAGTAGGCTAAACACACCTGTGTGACCATACACACAGTGACCTCATTCACCCTCAGGTTAAAAACCTATTTAAAAAAAAAAAAATACTAGAATGCAAACTATGCTCACAATCTACTTAAAAAGTCAAAAATGCAGTTAATACACCAAACCGCGAATGCATTTATTTAGAAAGGAAGACACAAACATGTACACAAAGGGCTTTCAAGTCAAACCAGGACTTTTGATTGTGCAGAATATCTAAATACTAAAAATGACCTTTATTACTCCATATAATCCTCTGCTACACTAATGCACTTATTATTTTTCCCACAAGTTTTTTTTTTCCTATCAATGGAAAAAAAGGAAGGGTTTGATCACCAATGGTGCTCTGCTTTGCAGGACAGCGCAAAACCTCATATTGGCCACCGCACCGCACCACCTTATACATGGAGTACAGGTGGATTACAGGAACTCGGCTGAGAGTTTTTGCCACATCCTCTGTACAGTCTTGACCTTGGTTCAGTTTCACTTCAACACTCCTCATATCATATTTATTAACCCTGCTACTGGCTTAACCGATAAATATTTGGCCACAAATCATTTCAGCTTAATATGGATCCCTTCACACTTTTATGAACATTAGTACAAATTCTTATGAATAAACCTGTCTGTTATTGACAGACTGGCATGGGGGTCTGGACCTCATTTTGGGCTTAACCACACAGACGTAAACAACCATGCACCACACCCAGATATGTACTACTTCAAGAAACTGTTTTTACGCAAAACGTATGTAAATAGCCTTCATGCCCGGGCAATAATTTTAATAACAGCCTCATCAGCAGTCTGAAGGCATCCATATCATTGAACTAGGTTCAGGATGTAGTTTGCATTGCCTTCTAGACTTCAGGGTAGAGAAATAAAGAAGCAGCAGTTGGTTCGTGTGTTTGTTGTAATGGGCTACAGCATGCTTTGTTCCCTTCCAAATTTCACCCAAATCCTGTTTGTCTGTTCTGATACAACAGCTACGCTCGTTTCCCCTCCGTCAGGGTTACTGTTTGTAGGGAGCAACCGAGGGCATGGTCACGGCAAGCACAAAAGCACTTCCCAAAACAGTTAACCTGCAATCACAATAACTGGAGGGAATATGTAAGCTCTGATTGTTGGATATTATTAACATCTTTTAACAAACTAATAATAATGCAT
Source organism: Heterobranchus longifilis (assembly GCA_028570985.1). Taxonomy (NCBI): domain Eukaryota; kingdom Metazoa; phylum Chordata; class Actinopteri; order Siluriformes; family Clariidae; genus Heterobranchus; species Heterobranchus longifilis. The sequence continues at coordinate 3,333,185 of JAOVVB010000035.1, read as the reverse complement.
TATTATTGCTTATATTTTGACTAGTTAAGCCGATGGGAAGAGATCAAGCTTTGCCGGTTAACAATCCGAGCTGCACTGCTTCTTAGATCCCATCGAACATGTAAGACTCACCTCGTGGTTCATGATCTTGCCGTAAGTCTCAACCAGAGACTCTGCGTAGAAAGGCGTCTCGCCATACAGCATCTCGTACATGCACACACCCAGAGACCACCAGTCACACTCAGGCCCATACTTCCCCATGCCATCCTCCATGGCCTGCAGAATCTCAGGGGAGATGTAGTCTGGGGTTCCTACTGCTACTGATGACTGCACCTGTATGATGCAAATTGTGGACAAGAGAGACAATTTTAGAAAATAATTTTTTATTTATTATTATATTTAATTGAGAAGAGCCCAAAACTATTATAAAAATAAATAAAGAGACAAAAGTGCTAGGAAGAAAATAATATCAAGGCTATAAGAGGAGACAAAAATCTATTAAATGCGTCTACCCCTAGGTTTTTCTTCTAGAACAAAATCACAAGAAGCTCAAAGAGATTTAGGAGGAATGAAAACACTGAACTTCTTTAATATAACAGCACAACATTTAGCTTAGCCAAAGAATAAAGAATCCAATATTTTGATGGTTTTGCTAGAGCCAAAATATTAATGGCTGAGGAGAATTGAGCATGAACATCAGTTTCTTAAAGACTATATTATGCATTTTAACTTCAACTAATTATTTTAATTAGCAAAATGAAATACCTAGATGAATGAGTAGCAGTTTGATAACCACACTTTTAATCTGCTAAAAATAAAACAGTATTTTGAAAGTAAGGACTGATGGATTATAAAAAGAATGAAAAAAAAAATTGCCAGAAACTCATCATAACACCTAATGATACCCCCATGTGAGGAAAACAGGTGCAGAAAGAATACATTTATACCAACAAAGGAGAAACACTAGGCTCAAGTGCACCAAATGTTTACATCATGTTCCCTCTCATTTTAATTGACAATTAGAATACATTCTAATTGTAAATTCCAAATGGGCCGAACCTGAGCTATTATTCCCATTACCAAAAGAATATTAGGGTCCGTGTGTGAATCCACCAATTGTAAGTGCTGACAGTGAATCCAGACATGCGCATTAAAACTCCCAGAGCCTCATGTGACTTAAATCATCAGCGTGTCACAGGTAAGTGAAAGTACTAAAGTGTTACACAAGCTAATGTAATAGAGAAAAAAAACAAAAAAACAACACACTTACAGTACACACATACAGCGAGAGTAAACAAAGTAGAAATATGTTTAACACTTTTGTTTTTTGCTATCAGTGCATATATCTACTCCAAACGTAAAATGTTTTGACTTTGAGAAAAAGAAATTTTTTTGGTGGGGAAACTGATGCGAGGAAAGGTATTCTGTTTCTACAGTAGAGTTAAAATATAAAACTTGCTGTATGTTTAAAGGCTGCATAAAAATAAAGTAAAAAAGAACAAGTCATGCCTGATGTCATAAAAGCTGTTGCCACTTGAAACAAGAGGCACTTTCTAAGGTTCTTAATGTAATTAACGACACAAAATAACCGAAAAGCTACTTAAGTTACAAAACTATAATCTTAAACGTCTCGTATAACTGGTTTGATAATATGCAGGTGAAAAGTTCATGGAACCGCAACTAATCCATGGACTGGTGCATAATGCAAGATTTCACAACTCACATTAAGACTAATGATAAAGAAAGTAAAAGAGAAGCCATAAGTTAAGCATGAAAACAATAAACAACCAACTGCACAGCAATCATCTCTGTTTGTATACAGATGCTCCATGACGTATAACAGGGTTGTGTCCCGAAAAACCCATCATAAGTACGCTTAATTTATCTAACCTAACCCCACTTTATAACTTACCCTGGAAAACAAGGAGCTGCAGGTTGTCAACTGGCGCTGCCTTGTCAAAATATGCTACCATAGGGTAAATTGATAGCATTATTTTTGTAAATAAAAAAGCTGTGATGGAAAAACTGTTTTGCTATGCAGCGCTTATCAACAGAACACCCGTTGGCCACCAGCACCAGAGAGTATACTGCATATTGCTATTCAAGATTTAACCTACAGTTTCACACCATCGAAATCAATAAATGAAAAAATAAAATAATAAATAAATAAAAAAACTTAAGGATCATATGTAAGGGTCCATCTGTGTACTACTATCTCTGTAAAAGAATTTAGAAAAATCAAAACTCTTTTTCGCCACAATTTTTATTTATTTAAATTTTTTTAATTGTATTCTCTCTATCTATCTATCTATAAACAAATATAAACATTATACAACAAATAAAACTGAATAGAATTGAACAGTCTGGTCAGATTTAAACAAACTCTTTGGCGATTTATCAAGCAGAATGAAGCTGTGCAGTAATTCACAGACATCACTGATGCATTTGAAATGGACGTACACTAATTAACAAATACTAATTACTCTTACTTTATATACCACACACAATCACCTGACTGTGCTACCTCAATCCCGCTACTAAAAGCTTCAGACACACACTTATTCAAAAGGTCCCTTTTGTTTTCTCCCAATTTTAATTTGCCCTTTTGAGGAAAAACCAAATGGCGCAACTGAATGCCGCTTGTACAAACTCACAATGAACGGCTTAGCTTGATGAGGTAACGTTGATATAGAATCAAATCAGTACTGTTTATCCCATTCACTCACTGTTTGTGAATCACGTGATAAAAGCTAAATGTTCAGCCAGGTCTTCAATTCACAAATCTAATCAACTGGACTGATAGAAAGTACATTGAGAAAACCTGAACCTGATTCAATCACAGCTTGTATCAACAATTCAACCGTGCACGAGGACAGCGCTGCTGACATCTCTCTTACTTGGTGTATAATCAGGACTTTACTGAGTTAACCATGTGGCACTGGAACTGCATTTTACACATTTAATAAAGTGCTCTGATTGGATGCAGTGTAACACATCACTTGGCATTTCCTCAGCAGTTCATCAACTTGGCAGCTTGATGAAAAAAGAAATTTGAGCATAACCTGGAAACATGCTGATACCCTTTCAAAATATAAAGAAGTAGTAGTAACAGTAGTAACAATGAGGATATGAATTGGCTTTGCATTTAGAGTGCTAAACTGTTGCTTAGTAATGCATCTGATTTCTCTCTGACTATTGTCATGGAGAGGCATTGCTCGAAGATATACATATATTATATGTTTTATATATTTAAATGCTTGTTAGATGAATTGTTTACATATTCCAACCTAAATTTTCAATATTTTCTATTCTACCTTTCCATTTTAGGCATGAACAGTCATATAAACATTTCACGAGATATAATTGTGCACATGACATAAAAATAAATATTATATATATTAATAGGTTTAAAAAAAAAAAAATTACACCTGAAGAACTTACTGTAGTTATGGTAGACACTGATATATAAGACGACCAGCATAATGTCATGCTCCGTTTGAACGGACCATCCTTATAAAGCGCTTAGAAAACTAGAAATGAATAAAGCACTGCTCTATCACTCATTTAACGTGAAAATGACGCCAAGGCTCATGTACTGTATGTCTAGCACCTCTATCAATATGTAGCGCATGGCATTGTGGGTAATTCTGTAAACCGCTATGACAAGTGGAGTGAATATTATATAATTCATACGAAAGCGTGGTCTATAGTGTGTCATTATGCTTATACCAAAAGAATTTGCCAGTGAATCATTTATCTGTGACATCCATTAGACAGTTACTTCTTGCTGTAGCTGTAGCTCACTCACCGTGCCGTCTGGCATCATCCGTAGACAGGAACCGAAATCAGCCAGGCGGATGTGGCCGTTCATATCAAGCAGCACATTATCAGGTTTAATATCTCTGAAAAAGAAGAACACAGAGACGTTACGGCACAAAAAGTTTCTGTTGTGGCAATTAAAAGGGAAGAATGTCATGGTCTCAGGATTTAAAATATAAATAAATCACTGTATTGTGGGGGATACAGTACAGTACAGTATGTAAGACATGGTCATATTGTCTAGTTTAAGCCTGAGTGTGCAAAAAGGTCAGTAGATGCCTGTTCTTCTTACATACTTTCATTTCAAGGATGCATTATTGTATGTATTTAAAGGTGAATTAATATTTTTATTTATATCATCTACAAATAACCATAGAAGGAACACCTACTAAAACACTATACTAATACGGGTAGGAAATAGGAAAGCAGATATAAAGCAACAATACTTAAACAGTCTGTGGCATTCACACATACACTAAATGATATTACAACAGGCCCAAATTGTGCCAAGAAAACATTCCCTAGAGTGTTACACCACCCACACCTACCTGGACTGTTGACACAAGGCATGTTGGGTCCATGAACTCACTGTTGGCACCCTCTCCTCGGTGTCTCATTTAGGAGAAATCATGAACTATCAGACTAGGCTATGTTTTTTTTGTTTTTTTTTACTTCTCAACTGTCTTGGTGAGCCTGTGCCAACCACAGCCTCAGGGTTCTCTTTTCGGCTGACAGAAGTGGAACTCGTCATGGTCTGCTGCTGCTGTAGAGTATCGACTTGGTACCCATCAATCTATCCTATCAACTAAGGTTCGATGCAATGTGTAGTTCATTCAGAGATGCTTTTCTGCTCAGACACACTGCATCGAACAACATGCTACTTCGAACCTCAGAAACAGAGTGGGCAACAGACTGTTTTAAGGTGACATAAGGTGTACAGCACCTCGGAAACGCGCTCTCAAGAACTGTACACCTTATGCCACCTTAAAACATCCTCCAGAGCTCACTGTCACCCACTGGATATTTATGATTTAGAGAAATACTCAAACCAATCAATGTGACAACAAGCTAATGCCGTGGTCAGAATGATCACTGATCACATTTTTCCCCAAGCTGATGTTTAATGTGAACATTACACTGAATCCTGTATCTGCATGATTTAATATGCTGCAACAATTGCATGAATGATACAAAATATAAGTATAAAGAAGTTGCTAATAAAGAGCTCATTGAGTGCATCCATGATTTAAAAATCTAATGGATTAAACCATGAATTTATCAAAGGTGTACATTAATAAGTCATTATATACAGTATACACACACTACACAGGTCAGTGTTGATCCTGAGGTCGAAGCTTTACAAATATGGATTGTATATTTTTTTTAAAAGCATCTATTTATCTTCTACGGACCCTATAGTGAATTAGGTAACTACAATAGGTGCTCAAGTTAAACCAGGACTTTTGATTTTGCAGAATAACAGTTATGAGAGTAAAACTATATTTGTCTATATAATCCCCTGCTACACTAATCCACTTATCCTAGCGTTTCACTACTGCTTAGACACCGTCAAGGTCAAGTTTTGACTCAGTATGCAGCCAAGGGTCTCATCACAGAGTCTTGTTAACGTTAATCGGTTTTACACCTTCATTCATTTTAGAAACTCCATCTCAAGTCCAGGTTTGTCTTAAACGCCGCTGGTTAGTATGACCATGTTTTTGCCTGATACTTTTTTTGTTTCCTCATGACATCCCTGATCACAACACATGCTTAATGAGACCTCCATGACCAGTTGGTCTCTGCCTACTTTTTCCTGAAACACGATAAAGTTCATCTTTCTTTGTTGTCATTGGCGCTGGAAATCGTTTGAGAGCGGTTAGCGGTCCAGGAAGCTGCACTAAGCAGTCGGGCCCTAATGGAGGAGGAAGGAAAAGGGGCTCAGCTGGACCGGAAAGCCACCAGTACAAGCCGTGCTCACTGGTTAGCACAGGAAAAGCCCTCTGAACCTCTATAAACCAGTGCCATCTGTGGCCATTTTATTACTCTGTGGAGTCGACGGTGTGAGGACACAAATTCCTGCATACGCAGACACACTCACTCACTCAAACTGAGCAAACCACTAACTACCTGACTTGCTAAGCCTTTTAGTGCAAGAAAACCGGTTTAACAAGCAACTGAACTGTCTCTTTATAGTATGACGTATTTCATCTCTTTCGCTCGCTCGCTCTCACACACACATACACGTGCACACGCACTCACACACACCAGGTACCTGTGCACATAATGCTGCTGGTGGATGGAGTAGATGGCAAGAACCATCTCTGCCACGTAGAACTTGGACATGTCCTCTGGCAGCCTGTCCTCGAACTTGCTGAGTAGTGTTAGCAGATCCCCACCCACATAGTAGTCCATCACTAGGTACTAAAGAACAGAACATTGTGCTTCATTTATTATCTGTACGTGTTATATGTTTAAGGGTGTGTTCACACTTGACATGTTTGGTTTGATTAAAATGGAGTTTGGTGCGGGGGCTCCGTTAGTGCGGTTCACTTGAACAAGTGTGAATGCTGCCATCAGAACCTCTGTGCACACCAACAGACCGCTTGAAAAGGTGCTTCTAAAAGGTGCGATTGAAACGTGAATGCACCACGGACCAAAGGCGAACGCTTTGTTAACATTATCTGAAGATGATGACTGTGTGCCTGAGAACACTGGAGGAGTTTAGAAAATTTAGAAAATGCAATACATTAATACATTAAAAACTTTGTTAAATTTCACAAGCATGCAGGGACATTCGCTTGCGCATACATCGCACAGGAACGCATGTGATAGCCCAGCGGGGCTGCGTTCAATGGCAATAGCGCTCGCTACGTTCATATGCGAACAGCTGACTGGATTAATGAGATCGTCATAGGTTTTTAAGCGCTCTTGTTACTGAATACAGCCCTGCTGGACTAACACACGCTCACGTGCTCTCACACGAGGCAGACAGACACATGAGCAAGGAGAGTCCATCAAAGCTCACTTGCTTTTATTTATTTTATATTTTGCGCCACTGGCGGCTGCATGGATGAAAGATTAGACGCGCTGGCGATGTTTCATTTTTATTATCTGGAGTCGTGATTGTGTTGTCAATGCATAATTATAAATGTATTTTATAAACTCATGAGTTTTCATTTGGTAAAGACACATCTTTTAGTCCGATGTTGAAAATGCCAGCATGGACGCTATCGGCGAACCAGGACTTTATACTAGCGAATCTATTATATGCTTTGGTCCAAACCCAGACATTCGAATGGCAAGTGTAAACACCCCTGAAAAACTCTACGCCGCTGAAGAAAATATATGAACATCGTTAACCAGTTTAAGCCGAATGTAGACTCTCACCAGGTAATTATCATCCTGAAAGGCATAATGCAAGGTTGTGATCCATTTGCAATCTCCGTTCACCAGGACGTCCCTCTCCTCTCTGAAACAGGCGGTCTACAAAACAGCAACAAATACAGATTTCACTTTCCGCCATTCTGATATCCCCTTTGCATGCTACATGTTGGCGTGACTATAACTTTGTGCACTGTTGTTCACGGTGGGCTTCCTGACTGGCCACACTAACAAAAGCTCTCCTGATATGGAAGCCTGGGGCTACTGTCAAAGCTCATTGTGCTGAAACTGGGTCAAGAAAAGGATAAAAAAAAAAAAAAGAAATCTTTATCTTTAGCCAACATGATATAGGTTATATCTCTGTAGCTTAAAAAAGCTTTTTTCTTTAAAAAAATTAAGCCTTGGTAGCGATAGTAAGGTTATGATAACCAGTTTACGAGCAGGTTCCATTTCCAAAGGAACTGCGCAAAGGGTAATAAAAGCAAATACTTTACCTCAGCCCTTTTCAGCATCTCCCACTTGTTCAGGATTTTCATGGCGTAAATGCGCTCTGTGTTTTTCATCTTTACCACAGCGACCTGAAGGAGGGGGAAAAAAAAACAAGGGGGTTGGGAAACATTAGCACACGCTTTTAAAAAATTAATTGGAAGGCAGCCCAATTATGGGACTAAGAATAATTTCTGATCACTTATTCATCTTATTTACACTTGCCCTACTTGGGTTAACACCACTTGGGAAAAGTGCCACTTTTAAAAGGGTGTTTTCATTCGTTTCTGCATCTGGCGTGAGGAATGCATGAGCAGACGGTGGGAAGCGTTCAACAAATAATCACCTGTTGAACGCGGTGACGCTGTAAAACATGACAATAGGATAATGGCTGCGTGTGAAGGTGAATAAAGACTTCCTCTGCAGATCTGCATATCAGTGAAAGAAAGGAAGAGACTGGGAGGAGAGCAGGGTTGTCACCGATGTTGTTGGCTTGGAATGGACAGACACACCCTGCATGGAGGGAGAGGGATTAAGAATGCGTGTTATGAGCGACGGCGTGGTGATAACGATACGTCTGAAACAAAACAAACAGCTACAGGTTGCTAGGGACGTGATTTACAGCAAGAGGGAAGTGTGGATGATTGATCTCGACCGCAAACACTCCGCCCATCACCTATATTAGCTAGTATGCTTAGTGCGCTGCAAAGCTTAGGAGATCATAAAGCCCGCAGTATGTTTGGTTAACAACTTTTTGGGATGAAACATTTGTGGCGGAATTTTTCATTTATACTCTTTGCTCAATTTTGTAAACAACAATAATGACACGTTATACCGAGCAGCTTACGATAGCACTTTGTCGAGAGAGATCAGCACAGAATCTAGTTGGTCCATTAGCTGGGAATCGAACCAGGGCCTTCAAAATTCACTGCTTAGTAATGTATTTTTTAAATATTCAGATGGATCTCTAAGGTGCACGTATAAACAAAAATATAAGAAATATACGAGACCTTTAATCTAACATTTTAATATGACTGTGTAATGTGCACCACAATGCAGACGAAGGACCTACAAAGCCATCATCATCTTATTAAAGAGTTTTATTAGTCCGGGGGCCCAGTGTGTCTCGAAACAAACTTGCGCCCGTGGAATCCAACAACATTATTGAAGCTGGACAAATAATTAGCCATAACATATTTTTGTTCTGGAAATTAATCATGATTATTAATGGTCTTATTAATGTGCGTAATGTGTCACTGGGGGTTTTAATAGAGACAGTGTGTGCAGCCATGACTCACTCAATCATTCATTTCATGTTTAACTCCATCATATGTTGGTTGGTAATTACAAATGTAAGATCATCAACATCAACCATTTCTTATTTTAGACTGCAGTCACTTTAACGCCTCTCTCCTAACACATGGTATGACTGCAGATCAATCCCTGCAACAATCTGATCATTATGATCTATACATATTTCCTCACATTTCCCAATTTTTTTTTATTCTGTGCATGAGGTCATGTACTACAACATTTATGGTCATAGGTTAGAAAAAAAAAAAAAACTATAAATCATGGTTCTGGTGGTTCCTTCCAAATTTTCTCCTTAATTTAGTTCTGGCCAAGTGCCATCCGCTAGACAGCTCTTACCAATCACGTGGCAGCTACAACCCAGTGAGGGAAAAGGCTATCATGTACTCCCTCCCAGGCGTGTACAGCCATCCGACCACAACTTTTACAACTGCAGCTAATTAAACATCAAGTGGGTGCTGTAAAACCTGTGAGCTCACGTCAGCCATGACGGCCATGATTGGTTAGTGGCAAGGGTTGGACTACTATTGGACTACTGATCGGAAAGTACCAGTTTCAAAGTCTAACACCAACAAGTTGCCACTGTTGCGCCCTTTAAGTTAGTTAAGTTAAGCCTTTTTTTGAAACATGTACATTACTGCACTGTAAAATTCTTTCTTCGCATATCCCAGTGTAACTGGGGTCAGAGCGCAGGGTCAGTCATGATAGAGTTGGGGTTGATAGGGTCAACAATAGCAACCTGGTGGAGCTGGGGCTCGAACCGCTGACGTTCCGATCAGTAACTCCGTGCCTTAGCCCTCTGAGCTAATGGTTTTTCGCATATACCCAGTTAGGAAACTGGGGTCAGAGCACAAGGTCAGTCAGGATACAGTGCCCCTGGAGCAATGAAATGGGGTGGGTTTGAACCCCCAATCTTCCAGTTAGTAACCCAGTAACTCACAGCCTTAACCAATTGAGCCAACACTCTCTTATTAACACTCCTTATTGTGCAAGGCAAACCTTCAACTGCTCAGATGTTTAAGGAGATAAAAAGGTAAGTCACTTTGGATAAGGGTGTCTGCCAAATGTCGGAAATGTAACTTTAAATGCAGTGATTGATGGGAGGAAGTATGCTACTCGTCCATACTTGCGATCGGCAAACAATGAAGTGAATCACTTTTTGTTGTGCCACTGGGGAGCTTGAGAGTGCATACTAAAGCCTCTAAATATTGTGAAAAAGTTCACAGTATTCTGAAAGTTCAGTTTTCTTTGAAATAGTTCTTGGGGTTCTATAGAAACAAAAAGTACAATTATTAATGAAAACAAACAACAAAAAAAAAAAATATGGACCAACAATAATGGATGTTGGAACAAGACTTGACATCCATGACTTAAAAAAAAATAGCTTTAGAACATTAGGTAATCACACAACTAATGAGCACCTGCATAAAGATGGTACTGTAGACAGTAGGGATTTTTTTTGTGAGGTTACTTGTGCGTTTGCCCAGACATCACATGACAAGTGTTTACTTACAGCAAGCTCCAGTGAACAAACCCCCCCCCCACACACACACCTGGGTAGATTGCTATGTGCTACCTCAGCAAAGAACATTAGGACAAACTGTGACTTGCACGCTAAAGACAAACACACAGGGATCCGCTGCGCTAACCCAAAGACAGACTGACAGACGGACAGACACACAAAACAGGTTGAAACACAGTCTAGAGACGTCACAGAGTAAGTATGCGAAAGGTACACGCTGAAAAAATCAAACAGACACTCTGCATCCGACTGCCTCCTAACCACACCAGATAACTGACCTCATTACAAAAACAAACCAAACCCTATGTGCACACAATCCAATTCGATTCCTCCTCCCCAAGTGTCTCTTGTCCTCTTTATATCTCTCCTTTTTTAGACACAGATTCTGACACAGGTAGTCAGCCTGACCTGATTGGAAAGGTGGGGCGGTGCATTATGTGAAAGGAAGGTGCGTGTGTGTGGGCAGAGTTGTGTCACGACGCTGCATGATTGGACAAGTCACCTAGCGTACTCTCACACAAGTCAGAGGTTCATGTGTAGTTGGTGCCTCAGGGAAATAACGCTGCTGCTCGTGCTGACTTAAAAACAGCTTTGCGTTTCGTCTTTTTACGTTTAGCATTATTAACAAGAGAGAAATATAAAAACTTTAGGTAAATAAATAAATAAATTATACTCTGGTACTGTGAATCCACTTGACTTAAACCAGTATTGGAGAAGAAATAGCAGTGAAGATGCAGGTCAGACGCATGTGAAGAGTTATGACACTCGCAGCGCCATGCGTAGAGTTCGGGTCTCGAGTGTACTTTGACCTTATTATCTAGGATACAAATGATTCACTGTACAATCCTGAGACGAGATAAACACTGGGAAATGAACACAGGACTGCACAATGTTTCATTCTTCAGTTTAGAAATGCAACTAAGAGCATTCATGTAATAAAAATAAATAAAATTAAAAAATCCCAAAGTTATTTGCTGTGTTTTATTATGCATATGAAAAAGGGTTTTATAGGAGGAGTGAAAACACAGTGGCACTAATTTTACAGTTCATAAACTGCATAAACGCTGTGGTTTGTTATCCGCTGATAGAAAAATGAGTTAGGAACACTTTCAGAGCTTTCCAGGGCAGTTCACCACATTTTCGATCAGATTTGTTTGTGATTTTTTTAAATTCTATTTGACATCACTTCTGTTTACTGTGTGATTTCTCTCAAGCATCTATTTTTTTTGTACAGCTTTTAAAGTATTAAAACTAGTAAAAGTATCTAAGAAGCACTGCCATGCTGTGTAACTTGTGTTATCAGTTGTTTAAATGTCTCGTCTCATACAAAGCGGTAATCTTTTCTTCCTGCCAATCATCTGCTACACAAACTTAGAAGACGACGACGATCCTGCAACACGAGTATTTGCAGAAGATGCAGGCGGTTTCAGTTTTCTGTTAAAACTGTCAGATTTTTTTAAGGCAATTGTCAATTTTAGATGATTTAACATTTGTAAAGTTTGAAGTGTGATTCGAAAGTTTGAATGTGATTTGATTCTCAATCAAAAACTGATCCATTGATTTAATAAAATAAATAAACCAAAAAAAATTATTATTGTCGAACTGATTGAATTGTACAGCTCTGATAGTCACTATTTTACATATGCATACTTTCTGGTGAAATTTTTATTATTTTAGCTTAGGAACAAAATCATGATTCTCACTCAATAATCGTTACAGTACGGGTAAATCAATATCACAGAAGCCCCCCCCCCCAAAAAGACCAAAAACAAAAACAAACAAACAAGCATTGCACTTTGAACTTCGGGAACACACACACTGCATGGGTGACACCCTGATAAGATTAAAGCAAACCATTTTAGGATTACTGTACATTGGGGACACTGGGGACACTGACACCAGTTTATTAAGACTTTCAAAATGTATATTGGTAAAATGGTTAACATAATACAGTAGAGAAGAGAAACTAATCAAAATGCTAAAAAAATAAAAAAATAAATAAAAAAGAGTTTAACTAGTATTCACAGTGAAGATTCCAACTGTAATGAAACTATAATCACATGAATGTATCAGGGATTCATTTACAGTAAACTGCTATCATTAGAGAGGTGTGGTTTAAGTGATGATAGGGCTGCACGATCTGATGCACATTGCGATTATTCTGACATGTACGGCGTTTAAACTACTAAAATATCATGTCCTATTCAAATGTATTTATACAAACTAAAGGAAAATAATGGCTGGTGCATTAAGGCGATTTCCAGTCTCATGTGTTTGTTTCTGAAATCTCTCTTTATTGCATGACCACCATGACCTTTGCTACTTAACATGACAGTCGGCAAGAATATTCAATGTTTACATCAATATTCAAAAAGCGCGCACATGCATTACTGACTATGCGTACACTACCTGTAATGAACTTTTTAATCTTTTTGCGATTTAGACATTTGCACTGGTTCTTGTTGCAGCTTCTCTCTCTGTGAGAATCGATTCTTTTGTTGTTCGATTCAATTAACTGAAACAATGTCAGTTATCGATTTACACTTTGAACTATTTAGGTAGATTTTGAAATATTTCCTAAAAAAAAAAGACCACAGTCTCTGGAGAAAATACTGTTAACAAAACTGTTTTAATATTACAGTATGTGTTTAGCCAGAGGATCCTTGATGCTGCTGCTTCTTTTGTGTTTATGTGGCAGTTGATGCAATATCACCACCTACTGGCCTGGAGTATGGGCGGAAGATCAGCAGGGGGAAAAAAACATACAAGATAATAGCTTTGAATAAGCTTTGATATTAATAAAAAAAAATAAAAATAAACGTTAGACAGGATTAAATGTTTATATTAAATACTTTTAGGTGTTTCGGTACTTAAGACAAAGCAAAATATTATTAAATTAAAAATTGCAACGAACTGAAAATCTAAAAAACAAAAAATCTAAATGAATCAAACTGACAAACCTTTAGTATCTATATGGCTGATGTTAACACCATTATTACATATAAATCTATTGAAAGTCCTTAAGTACTTTTAAGGCTATTTTCACTGAATGACTTACCATAAAATCCATTATTTACCTATACATTCCTTTAACGTGTCACAGAAATGCCTGCTGTGCATACACAGCTCCCTACAAATGAAGTACATGCTTCCTGCATTATTTGGCTTAAATGCAATAAGCACGCTTCAATTTCTCTATTTCATGACACGATTACTCTGTTAGTATTAAACATAACCCTTGTTTTAGTCAGAAATGGTAGAAGCTACACATGGACACTAAAGCTAACAAAATAACCATGATGTGTGTATCTTCAGCACCGTCAGCAGAAAATCTCTGCTATGTTCACCAGAGGAACAGAGGGGCTCTGCTATTTCTTCCCAAGTTTAACTTTTTGTAAAAAAATTTTTTTATAATGTTTGAACAGACACAGCATGACAAAAGGAAACCAGAGGTTTTTGTTCCACTTTGGCACGACTAACCGTAAATAAGAACTGATCCTAGGTGGGAATTAAAGTTTGAAGAGAGAAGTGAAGAAACATCAGGCCACACAAGCCGTGGAATCTGGAGTTCGATGAATTGGTCAAAATCAAGTCAGATTCTTCAGGTTTGTTGCTTATTAATGTGTTTATATCATTGTTTCTTTCTTTACTGTTATTATTATTCTGCTTTAATACAAACCGGACTCCAAAAAAGTTGGGACACTATACAAACCGTGAATAAAAACTGAATGCAATGATGTGGAGGTGCCAACTTCTAATAT
>JAOVVB010000035.1:3194414-3216247 GCA_028570985.1 Heterobranchus longifilis | reverse complement strand
ATTTTACATTATGCTGTCTACATACTGTTGTATTCCTAAAGCCAGGGTATTCTGTGTCTTACCTCAACCCGTGCTGTGACAGACTTATCATTCACTTGATGGGTTTTCATGCGTCTGTTTTCTGTAGAGAACTTGCCATTCAGCAGTGTGTCAAAGGAAACATCAGCGTTGACCGATCTCGAAGTGGAACTTTTCTGTTCAAGCCATGAGCTGATGATCTCAGAGTTCATCTCCACTGAGCTCACCTTCTGCGGTATAACAAATGTCTCATCTGGAATGAGATAAAAGCCATCTTCAGTGGTCTGGCATTGTAAGTAGCTTAGGTTCATCACTCGGCCCATATCGATGTTGCGCAGGTTGTCCCAGCCTCCACCAGGGAGAACCTCAAGTGCTGGGGCACTAAGGTTCATGTGGCATTTACGAAGCCCATTGCTTGGACGAATGACTGGATGAAAGTCAGCAGTACTGATAAATGCAAAGAAAGCCAAAAGAGAGATGGATTCTGAGCCCATGATTATCAGACACTGCTCTAAGTCATAGCTGTATGTGTGTTTATACATTCTTGTTCTCACGTGATGGGAGTGTCTTACCTATCTGCAGCTGAAAACTGTCAAAACATCCTTTAGTTTCATTTTCTGAAATGACAAAAACATAACACATTCACCCCACATCCTGTGTACATCACAGTAGCATGTTTGAAAGCACTGTCTTTGTCTTTGTTAAATCTTAAATCTCATCTCAAATATGAGATCAACATAATAGTTCTGAAATCAGTGGAATGATAAAAAAATATTAACCTTGTGGTTAGTAAAGTAATCAAAAATATAATATGTATAAATTGTGCTGGTTTCTTATGGTAGTATTTAACGAGAACAGGCAATATTCTGTTATTTAAAGTCTGCAGAAAACTGCAAAAAAAAATTGTTTAAAGATGACATGTTAATCCTTAGTCTTTCAGTACAGCATAACTGTATAGCCGGTTAAAGAACCACAATAAAACATCTTTTCATTTCATTTGTATCTCATTATTCTTATGTGATTGAGGCAGTAAGAGTGGACTGCTGCTTTTTATTGGAAATAACGTAATGTATTGAGGATGTAACTATTGAAATGGACTTAAATCTATTTTTTTTAAATACAGTAATATTAATATTAATTCTTATATCTAATATTAATATAAGAAATAATATTGTTCTAGTTTATGCAAACATGTAACATCTTGTCCTTTTTCACTGTTTGTGAGCTGAATGGTTTGGTTTATCACAAGTGTCTGCTGAACAGAAGTGGCCTGTTTGCAAGTCTCATATGATCAATGCATTTGTTAGTGGGTGGTTGGTGGTTTGATTAGTAGTGTAGTGGCTTGCACTTCGGCCCCACGCCTCCACGGTCCATGGTTCGATCCCTGTGTAGAGAGTGTGTGTAGAGTTTGCATGTTCTCTCCATGTTCTCCCTGTGCTTGGTTGGTTTCCTTCTACTGTCCAAATACATGCAGAGAAGGCTAGTTGGTGTTCGCACATTGCCTGTAATGTGTGAATAAGTGAGTGCGCATTAGATGGATTGGCACTCTCGTCCTGGGACAGGCTCCAGGCTTTCTGCGATCCTGTACAGGAAAAGCAGTATAGAAAATTAATTAATATTAATAAAAATAACTATTTTATAACAAGTATAACACAGCACTGTTGAATCCTCAAATCTAATTGGTGTTGATTAATTTTCTAACACAGCAGAGAGCCTAAAACGTAGTGTATACCTGTGCATGTCACTTTAAGACCAATACACTGATGGACCCAAATTTATCTGATGCCATCTAGTGGCTAGCAGCTGTATTTTTTTTTTTTTACTCAGATCACTGTGATAATCTCACTCACTCACTCATCTTCTATACCGCTTTATCCTGTATCCTGTATTCAGGGTCACCTGGGACCTGGAGCCTATCCCAGGAGGCTTAGGGCATGAGGCAGGGTACACCCTGAACAGGGTGCCAATCCATCGCAGGGCACACACACATACACACACTCACACACCCATTTACACACTATGGGCAATTTAGGAACGCCAATTAGCCTAACCTGCATATCTTTGACTGTGGGAGGAAACCGGAGTACTTGGAGGAAACCCACCAAGCACGGGGAGAACATGCAAACTCCACACACACAGAAATGGGAATCGAGCCTGGCCGGGAATCGAACCTGGACCCTGGAGGTGCAAGGCGACAGTACTGTGATAAATTTTAGTTAAAATAAACACTAGTAGAAACACTAGTAGGGCCACACGTATGATGAATCCCTATTTTTCAGGTACATTTGCATATTTAAAATCTGGTTAAAAGTGCCACTAGATATTCTACTAGATTCAGATTTGGTAGTTGGGAAGGCCACTGAGGAGCACTGGTGCATTATGATGCTGCAGATGGTTAGATGGTAAATTGTGGTCATGAAGGGATGCAGATGGTCAGTGACATTATTTAAATCTCTACTAATAATCTCAAAATATTCCAAAAAAAAACATTCCCACATCATTACACGACTTTCACCAGCCTGGACTGATGAGACGAGACAGATTGGGTCCATGGATTCATGCTGTTGGCACCAATTCTGATCCTATCTGTGTGCCTTAATGGAAATAGAGACTTAACAGACTAACAAAGCTACATTTGTTTTTCCAGTCTTCAAGAGTCTTGTTTTGGTAAGGCTGTGTCCACAGTCTCAGCTTTATGCTCTTGACTGACAAAAGAGAAACCTGTTGTGGTCTTCTGCTGTTGTATCCCATCTGCCTCAAAGTTCAAAGTGTTGTGCGTTATGAGATGCTTTTCTGCTCACTACAATTGTACAAACTGATTTTTTGAGTTACTGTAACCTTTCTGTCATTAAAACCAGTCTGGCCATTACCAAAGATCTTTTATTAACAAGTTGCTTTGTCTGCAGAAGCACAGCTCACTGAAAGTTTTTTTTCTTTATTGCACCACTCTGAGTAAACTCTAGAGACTGTTGTGCATGGAAAATCCCAAGAGATCAGCAGTTATAGAAACACTCAAACCAGCCCATGAGGCACCAACAATCATCCCATGGTCCCAGCACAGCACTGCTGCTATGGATAGAGATTTGTGGCAAAATAAAAAAGATTTTTTTTTTAAAAACTAAAGAACTGAACAAAGATAAATAAATTGAAAGTGAATAGAGATTATTTCAAACAGCAAATGACCATATAAACAAAACACACAATAAAATTATACAAGATAATTGTATAGAGAATTAGTCTCCACTTTTCATTTACTGATCAGTTTCTACATATTAAAATTATCATACACAGATTTTAATTCATGCTTTCTTGTTGCTCATAATTTACATAACTGTCCCTGCAAATTTAAAATTAATTCATTTTCATTTACTGCTTTATTCTGGTTTGGGTAATGGTGAATCCCAGTTTGGGAACATTGGGAACAGAGTTGAATTATGGTTCTAGAAGGCACTAGGGCATTTCAAGTCAGGAGTCTCAGAAGACCTCAGACTGTCACAGTCCCCAGATGTGGCCTAAGGCTTTTCAAAACCCCTGGCAGTCTAATGCCCTCAAATGATTTACCCAGGGACTCAGAAAACCTTGGACATTGACTGGGAAAGTCTCAGGTTGGGAATGCCTCAGGCCTAAGCTTTCTGAGTGCATTTGTATGCCAAGGACCTCAAAAATCTTCAGAGCTGAAGTGTCTAGAGTTCTGAGGTCCCTGGAAAGCCTCAAACAAGGCCTGATTACTTAACAGGGATTCTTTAGAAAGCCTATGACCACAACTGGAAAAGCCACAGGCAAGACCCAATGAACTCAGAAAATCTCTTGCCTGAGAGCCTCTGATCTTCAGGAGCTTCAGAAGGGGGTGTGACCAGAATCTTTCCAAAGCCACAGGGCACTAACCCCACTGGCTTGGTTCATAATCCAGAACTGACTCTCATATGATTCACTATTAAACATAGATTTATGATTTCTTCAGGCAATTTTGTTACGGTGCAACCTCACCATACATTTTCATGATCTCCGATCATGGTAACTCCCTCATGTACTCTCTATGCTGCTTATCATGTACAGGTTCGCAGAAGTCCTGGAGCATGTCATAGGGGAGTTAGAACACTAGGCGGGGTACACCCTGGATGGGCACCAATCCATTGCAGATCACACAACCATGCACACTCTCACACACTAGAGCAATTTGGAAATATATATTAACCTAATCTGCATGTCTTTGGAATGTGGGAGGAAACCAGAGTATCCAGAGGAAACCCACCAAGCACAGGGAAACATGCAAACTCAATGCTGACAAAAACAAAAGGTGGGAATCAAACCATTGACCCTGGGGATGTGAGGCCACAATGTTAACCACTACAGCACCATGCTGGCCATAGGAGTTTTTTTTTATCCACAATTCTTCTGCAAAACTGATAGCTCAGCACAATCGTTCCAGGTTTTAGTGATGCATAGGACAGTTCAACCCAATTCCAATGATTTTATCAATCTCCTTGTTTGGTACAGGGCAATAATTTGACCCTTCAGAATCACAATAGTAAATTTTACATGACCATAGGATATGTCATCCAACTGGGTTGCTTAAGAAATGAGAAGCTACACACTTCATTAGTTAGAGTTAAAATAATTGTTTCTAGCTGAAGCATATTAATCACTGCAGTCATTTTCCAATCAATGATTTAAAGTATTTGCATGTTTCTGTGCATATGGTGAGTGTGCATAATCCATCATGACCACACTAATCTTCATTTAAACTGCACTAAAGGTCTTATGCAGATCTTGTTTAGTTTAGTTACCCTGAAGTTTTTTCATTTACCCCACCTGATCTCTTACAATTACAAAGACCTTTATGGGCTGTGTTTTAGTGGGACAAAAAAGGGGGAAAACAAATCCCTGTATGACTTCTGCCCTTCTCCACGTGAGTTTGTCCACTCTGGTCTAGACCTAAAATGCAAGGCCTTTTACCAGAGGGTTATAGCCTATTGTACTTCTCACCAGCTTCGTCAATAGTAAGCCTATTCAGCCCTTCTGATGCCACAGGTAATCCTGTGAGTCCATGCAGCCTGTTTGTCCATAGCATTCTTGTATCATTGTCCTTTGTGGTTCTAGCAGGAAGCTTTTGTTTGGCAGCAGGATGAAAACACCTCTAGGGCTTTCATTCTGTGTGCCATCCCATGCACTGGTAGGCTGGGTATTTGTGTCATTACAAAAAATGGAATGTGTGCTAAAAGAGTGATCTGACAGTGTCCATTATTTACAATCTTGTAAAATAATAATAATAAAAAAGGACCAATATTAAAAGGTGTCATAGTCAGTCTTACTAATTTACCTACATTGTGCAACAAGTTTAAGGATTGCTTGTTGCTTGTATAAATTCAGATTCAGATGTGATTCAGATCCCATGTATGAACTGCTTTCTATTGTAGGCTTGCATTGAAATTTCCAGTTAACATCAATGTGATAAATGCATCCAGTACAAGTGGACTAAATTTATGTAAATTACTTTGCCTTAATATTGTTAAAGGATTTATAAAATTCAGAGTTATAGTGTGTGTGTGTGTGTGTGTGTGTGTGTGTGTGTCTGTAATCACAAAGAATGGTCTTATACTCAAGACTATGTATCAAAGAAGGGTATGCTTTCACAAGAGCTGGCTTTAAATTTAAACCATCTGGCAAGGAGTGATTCCATATTTAGCTGAACATTTATTTATTTATACAACCACATATTGTTATTATTTTTCATTCAATATATTTAATTCAAAAACTTCAATATAGGGAGGGCTTTTAATATTGTTAAGCAAACTTTTTTGTTTGCAAAAGCATCGTAAATTAATCTATTTAAAGTGTATATGAATACTGGTCGAGTTATTTTTAAACATTATTTGACATTGTAAAATATTTCTAGAGTTTTTTTATTGGCAAAAAAATTATACAGGTATACAGAAGTGAACACAAAATCAAAAATGAATGATAAACGCAAATCAAAAGCAAAAGAAAAAAGTATAAAACAATACATTTTAAAGGGAGGTGCATTCTAATTACTTGTTTAGGTTTCATTTTTGTTAGGTTTACTTTTTTAGGTTTACTTTTTTGGTAGGTTTACTTTTTTGTCAGATTTACTTTTTTGGTAGGTTTACTTCTTTTAGGCTTAATTTTGTTAGGTTGACTTTTTTGCTAGGTTTACTTTTTGTTATATTTTCTTTTTTTATTATGTGTACTTTTTGTTATATTCCCTTTTTTTATTAGGTTTATCTGCTTGTTAAGTTTACTTTTTAGGTTTATAATATTGTCAATTACGTCTCGTTAAAAAGACGTCACTGGTAAAGGTCATTATTAAATGATTGACAGAAGAATGAACCAATGGCACTGAGCCCAGCATGGTGAGGGCGGGGTTAAATAACCAACTTAACCCTGGGAAGCATGCTGCTATAGAAACTGATTTGGGAGACGTGTTGTGCAGGAGGTAGGTGAAACGAGGTCTATTTCTGTCTAAACCCCAAACACTGTTGAGCTTTAAATATCGCTTAAAACTAAATTATCACAGCAGACTTTATTTTGATGTTTAGCTTTCCAGAGAGAAAGTGAGTACGCTGGGAAGTTAATATTTACTGCATGCTTTATGTGCCATATGTTAGCATGGATTAGCTTGACCGTTGGTGCGTTGTAGCGTTTAAATTGATCTTTCTGTTAAAATGGTGAACAGTTTGTATTGTTTTTCAGATCCCCGTTATTGAGGGTGTCTCAGAGGTTCTCTTGGGTTTCATCAGTCTGCATTGTACGGATCATTCCCGAGTGTTTTGTGTAACGCAGTGCTGCATACAGTGCGACCACTCATCCAAACACTTCATTCATCTCAGGGAGACCAGCGGTGTGTTTATGTCTTTGCTTTACGAAATCGCAGGCTATTTGGACGCAAGGAGCTGCGTATGGGAAAGGTATAATTCATATTTATGTATTTTTGTTCTTTCTTTAACATCTGATTGATTTGTCTAGCATGTGTTCATGTTTCCGTCTCGCGCCTGCTCTGTAAAATGATTAAATTCAAAATGGCGCCTTTCCTTCATCACAGTTCACACTTCAACTACTTCTCTGAACTGGATAACGGGAACCTAATGCCCTAGTGGCGTAGTATTTCATTAAGATATTTTACCCTAACACCTTCTGTATGTTTGAGAATATTTTATATTTTTATATTCATATTAAAGCAACATGTTTGTGGTCTCAAGTGCAGAGTTCACTCTGAATTCTGTGACGTATCTCGCGAGATTGACGTGTTAATCGATATTAACTATCACGTGACTATTGCGTGGGCACGTGCTAGTCCGCGAGGCATTTGCACAGCTGTTCCAAAATGATAACTGTAAAGTTCTTGTGTGGTAAACACGCACACAATTTGGTGTGGTCTGGTCAAGTTATCCTAGGTCTTCATGCTCTAAACAACAAATATGCATGTACTAAACCTAAATGAGCTAAATGTTATTTGCACTGGATAAGAAGAAAATATATTAGTTTTATAACGTGTAATACTACTGGAACATGAGAACGAGCTTTTTTTTTTTTAACTGAAAACAACCAGAAAAACATGTGATTCTGTGCTATTTCTTTGCCTATGTGACATTATTTTTGTAGCCCAACCTACGCAATATGTACTAAATGTATTTATTTTAATGAATTACTCAATCATGACCGAGCAAAAAATAAGTAAATAAAAAGGTCACTTTTTATACTGCACAATCCTGAACCCTAAACCTAAAACACACATACGAAGAAAAAATTGTATATGAATTGTCACGTCTGTCCCTTTTTTTTTTTTTCCTAGCCCAGGTTCACAAAAGTTAATCATTGCTTGTTGTTGCAAGTGACTACACCGTGTGATATGCCTGCTGCACTTGGTGTCCATTGGGGCTAATTTACTTTACCCTCATCGACACTTACATAATGTCATTAGCAACAAAGACACATGTGTTACAAACAGAAACGTTAACTAAGGTAAAAGAAGTAAATAAGCTGAACTGCACACATCTCGTCCAACCCAGTTTGTTTTACAGTGAGGGGGAGTTTGTTCATGTGTGTATGTATAATAACTTCATTTTGTGTGCGGTGTGAAAGTTTAAAGCAGACCTGTTGTATAAAATTCACTTTTTATTCATGTGTGTACATATGCAAACAAATGGTTTTTGAATTTTTGTATTGTCCGGGCCTTAAAAAAAAAAAAAGCCTAATAGGTTTTTCCCCATAATGTAAAGATTCCCCCTCTCAGCTTGGTGCTTAGCTCTGCTGTTCTCTAGTTAGCCATGGCTCAGCAGTAGTTCATCTACATGTACTGAAATGGCATGTTTGGAGGAGGTGTGAAATAAAGGGAGTTTTCAAAAGTGCATTATCTGAGCGGTAATTTGGCACAGTGGTGTAGTGGTTAACACTGTGGCCTCACAGCTCTAGGGTTGAGTGTTAAATCTTGTCTCAGGTCTGTCGACAGTTTGCATGTTCTCCCCATGTTTGGTGGTTTTTATCCAGGTACCCTTTTTTATAAATGTAATTATAATGTAAATAAATGTATTTTTTCCCCTTCATCCAAGACCAGTCATCACTGTAAAGCACTACTAAATGTATATACTTCCTAACAAATCATTATGACGCCCATGCTGTCGCCTCCTTAAATAGTCTTTTCACTTGGGAACGGTTAGATCAATGCTTGAATACATTAATCATACGATGTGGTTGTATAAAATTTAATCTGTATGCAAGACCCCCAACCTGTGGACAAAAAAAACAACCCATGGATCAATGGATATAAATTACGGAGGTAGCTGATCTGGATCTCTTGCCCTGTTCATTGGTTCTTGCCCATTTCTCTCTTGTTTTACAGAGCTGTTGGACAGCTGTTGAAACCTGCGTGGGGGGATCTTAGTCAACGAGCTTGCCCCTTGGAGCCTCAGTGGCCAAACCATTTTCATGTCAGAGACCGAGTCTTCTTGCAGTCGTTTATGTCATCCTTTCCTCTCTGCACTGAGAATACGAAACTTTGCCAATTCAGGATCTTGTCGTCTTGCTGATAAAGTCTATAGCAAGCCAAAATGTCTGTCAACGTCAACCGTAGTGTTACGGACCAGTTTTACCGGTACAAGATGCCGCGTTTGATTGCTAAGGTAAGTTACATTTGCTGTTTTGTTTTTAACAACATTGTAGCATTTAGTTTTAATGTTTTATTTTCTGCTAGGTGGAAGGCAAAGGAAATGGTATCAAGACTGTGATCGTTAACATGGTTGATGTTGCCAAGGCACTGAACAGGCCTCCAACTTGTGAGTACTCTGTTAAAAAGGAGCTGTGTAAACTTTTTTTTTTTTTTTTTTTAAAGAAAGCTTCAGTAACGCTTGGAAAAGAATTCCCTAATGTTTTAATAATGCTGTTTTTAGATCCAACCAAATTCTTTGGCTGTGAGTTGGGAGCCCAAACCCAGTTCGATGCAAAGAATGACCGATATATTGTGAACGGATCTCATGAGGCAAACAAACTGCAAGACATGCTGGACGGATTCATTCGCAAGTTTGTGTTGTGTCCGGAGTGTGACAATCCTGAGACTGATCTGGTAAGGATGCCTAAAGTGCACTCCTACATTTAAATGACTGTAAAACTGGGCACTGGCTTTTTTTTTTTATTATAATTTTTTTAATGCGATCATCCCTGTTGTCCTTTTATTCAGTTTTTTGAACACATGACTGTTTCATTTACACGGGTAAACCCAGTGCCCCCTGACTTTTGATACCTGTGTCCATATTTGCACTTTGCTGAGTATGCAGGTTGCTAAAGGCTCACTCCCAGCATGTGACCACATTTTTGCCAGTTTTATTTCTCCATGTGCTGGGATAAAGTTGCTCTTCACAAGAGCTTCTATGGTGCCTAAATTGGAAGAATAGGACAGGTTAATGAATGGTGAATTCTAGGAAGTGTAGGAGTGACTGACAGTAGAAATCATTGGTACAGACAACGGATCTAGTTTTGGTGTCTGTATTAGGTTTGAAAAGCAGTGTGTATTCTGGGTGGTGGAGTCTGGCCTTGTTTGTTTTGCAATGCAGCAGTCTGACTCCAGTATACTCTCAGCTGCAGGATTTTCTGCTTAGACCGCAGGTGTATTGCCTCCAGCGCTGGCACATACTGTGCTGTGTTTTGAATAAGGGTATTGAACCTACATTGCAACTGTGTAGGATGTGCTCCCAAATTGAGGGCACGAGATTCCGTTTTAAGACTTGGTTTCTAGCAGCTTGTCTACATCATGCAAAAGTAGAAGCTTTGAATCAAGCTGTAATATCTAGAAAATGTCTAATGTCCTAATTAGACTTGTATTGGTACAATATCAGTTGATGTTAATTTAATGTTATAATCCCAGAAATGCCAGATATTTTGCATGTGGACTACAAGTTTTTGCAAACAAGATAAGAGCATGTTTGTATTTATCACCAAAAATGCCAAAAGAGCACCACAGATGTTTTCTGCTCTCCAATATGGGCACAGTTCCTGGAAGCCCCACTCCTTCCCCCAGTACATGCATTATGTAGGATCAATGGATTGTTTTGGTTGCAGTTTTATCACAGCCCATTTTAAGAACCAAGAACATTTGAGGCACATTATCTAAGTGTTTTGTGCTGCTCCTATCTTTCTGCTTGATGTTTTAGTAGTATAGGGTCTGTAGATTATTATTGTGGGTTAAATACTTAACTTGACTCTGTGTTCATGTAACTCTTCAGCACATCAACGCCAAAAAGCAGACCATAGGAAACGCCTGCAAGGCCTGTGGATATCGAGGCATGCTGGACACCAGACACAAGCTCTGTACTTTCATTCTCAAAAATCCACCCGGTAAGATAAGTGTATTGAATATTTCTTTTCATTTAAAAGCTGTGAATCAAGTAGGTGTCAACATCAGCTAACTATTGTTAATATTTCCCCAATCTTTCACCACCATCTCTATTACTTTATTTCAGATTTAGGATTGGGCATTTGAACTTTTCCATGCGCCATTAACAAGTAATATTAATGACACTTAACGAGAGTGCACATTCTTATAGTAAAGTTGAACTTGGATTTCTTGACACGGGTATAAGACATGAAGTGGTGTGTATGAAAGGGTACACCTCATTTCCACTGTGATGTCCAGCTTCAGATAATACTTTGGTTTTTAACATGGGCAAGAACACTGATTCCAGCTTTACACAGATCGTGGTTTGCACATCAGGGTTTTGTCACACATTAGTCTATTTTGGTTCCTTCTTATTCTTTAACATGTTTTAGCATATGTTCCTGACTTCTTTTGTTCCACTGAGTCACTCACTGGTGTTGAGAAACATGGATTTTTATTGCTAAACCTTGTGTTAGTGCAGCGTGACAGGAAAGTGTGGAAGACTAAAATAGCTCGATTTAAATGTGGCTTGTTTCACTGTGACTCCCAGTAACGTTTCAGAATGGTAGAACACGATCCCTTAAAACAAATGTAGATACTGATGGCTGCATTGCGTCACATGCCTAATGCTGTACACCCCTGGAGCAGATGGTTAATGTGGCTTTGTAAGATTTCACATGACTTTAAGTGATATTAAGTGGCTTAATAGCTTGCGTTTATTATTTTTTTGTGCTGTTACTTGTCCGGAACAGAGAATGACACTGGATCTGTCAAGAAGGAAAAAGAGAAGAAGAACCGGAAAAAAGACAAAGAGAACGGCTCAAACAGTGGGGAAGCTGGAGACCGTAAAGACATCGATGCCCCTGATGCTGTGGTGTGTACATTTTTATAAAGTTCAGTTCAAAGTATAAATCACTTATTAGGGTGGGACTTTCAATTTTAAAAGTGTTTAAGTATTTTTAATCAGTTAATTTGTTTTTGCAAACGGTTGTGTGACTTGTCGGTAGGATGGAGATGACGATGATGAAGATTGGGCTGAAGAGACCACCGAAGAGGCACAGCGTCGCCGGATGGAGGAGATCAGTGAGCATGCAAAGGGCCTCACGCTGAGCGACGATCTGGAGAAAAGCCTGGAGGAAAGGGTCAACCTGTTCTATAATTTTGTGAAGGTGGGTGTCCTGATTTGAATTTACCTGGAGTACTGGTTCTAAACTATTAATGTACAAGATTGTGTTTCTTAATTGTACTGCCTCGCAGTACAATTTTCTTTTCTTTTTTTTTTCTTGATCTTGTTTCTTTTCTTTGTTTTCAAAATTTTTACTGATTGTTTTTGCTATTCCCAACCTCTCTTCCCACAGCAAAAGAAGGAGGAAGGTGTGATCGACTCTACTGATAAGGAAATCCTGGCTGAAGCAGAACGGCTTGAGGTGAGGGCCATGGGCCCGCTGATTCTGAGTGAGCTGCTCTTTGACGAGAACATCCGCGAGCAGATTAAGAAATACAAGCGCCACTTCCTTCGGGTGAGTCTGTGTCTGTACCAAATCCATTTTATTCAAACTAACCGATCCTGCTGTAAAAGTTTATGGCTAGATCATTTAACCACTCTGGGTGATGTAGCTTACGAAATTTTCTTTTAACAGTTTTGCCACAATGATAAAAAGACTCAGAAGTACCTACTGGGTGGCATTGAGTGTCTGGTGAAGCTCCATCAGAGTCAGCTGCTGCCCCGTGTCCCCGTCATTCTCAAAGACCTGTATGACGCAGACCTGCTGGAAGAAGACGTCATACTCGCCTGGGCC
Source organism: Heterobranchus longifilis (assembly GCA_028570985.1). NCBI lineage: Eukaryota > Metazoa > Chordata > Actinopteri > Siluriformes > Clariidae > Heterobranchus > Heterobranchus longifilis. The sequence goes on along the minus strand of JAOVVB010000035.1, from coordinate 3,203,545 downwards.
GAGAAGGTAGGGGTCAAGACGCACGTCAGTGATGATGGTGTATTTTAGAAATATAAATTGCATCAGATTTCACGGTAGGCAGCACAGTGGCGTAGTGGTTAGCCCTGTGGCCTCGCACCTTTAGAGTCGAGGGTTTAATTCCTAACCTCAGGTCTGGGTGTGTACCCTTGCTTTGCAGGGGTTTTCTGAGTACTCTGGTTTCATTCCACAGTCCAAGGACATGTAAATTATGTAAATTAGGTTAATTGGCACCCTGTTAGGGTGTACTCTGCTTTGTGCGTAAAAGTCGTCTGGGAGGGTCTCCAGGTCCCCACAACCCTGTACCCAGGGTAAGTGGTATAGATAAATGAATAACTCATTTAAAATGTGCATTTGTGCACTCGTTGAACATTACTTTCTTAAATTGTAACAGAACTGATGATTCAGAGGTTTCTAGGTATTATCCAAGACAAAACTAGTTTTTTATCCTAATTAAGATGCGTGTTCTGTTCCAGGTCTCCAAAAAGTATGTGTCTAAAGAGCTTGCTAAGGAGATCCATGCCAAGGCTGAGCCCTTTGTAAAATGGCTGAAGGAGGCTGAGGAAGAAAGTGAAGGCAGTGATGAGGAGGATGAGGAAGATGAAGACAATGTGGAGGTAATGACTGATTCAGTATTAAGAAACCCTAATGTAATCAGTGAATGGTTTATCGCAGCCATTCCCAAACTTAAGGCTGCGGCCCAGTTTGAAATGTGTGAATCTTTTACGGGCCACCTAAAACTTTAATCACAGCTCTTGAACAACATGCAGGACTATGATAAATAAATTGTGGTGTTTAAATCCCATGGATTTGTTTTATTAGTTCTGGTTATTTTTCTTTATGTAAATACATAATCAGAAATGCTTAGGGTAATTTTAAACCAAATACCAAATTTTTTTGCCGTTTTTCTTTTTAATGATATGGGCGTTTGTCATTAAAATTTCAAATTGACATATCTTCTCTTCCTGTGGGCCGATTGCGATGAAGCCCGCCTATTTGTTACTTCAAGCTCCGCCAAATACACCATTAAAAAATTTTTTTTTTTAGATGCCTCCACATTTCCACCAAAACCCCTGTTTGTCATTTAGCAATTTGGGGATTTGCTTATGCTATGTTTTCCTTCTTCACCAGGTGGTGTATTCCTCCGCTGCACGTGCGTTGAAGATGGAAACCACAAAGCCAGAAAAGGCTGATAAGAAGGAGGAGGAGGACATCGATATTGATGCCATTTAAAAATGGAAATAAAAAATAAAGTTGCCTCTCAATGCTTTGCGATGCTGCTCCTTGTTAAAGCGTTCCTACTCTTCAGCTCTAGGCCTGCATCAGTGCTGTGCTAGAAAGCCTTATTTTAGTCGCTATTTTAACTTGTTGCCATTGTATTTATATGCATGAAAATCTTTGGATTATAGGGTGCACAAGTCATCCTTCATTCCTTCTTGTATTTTTGAAACTATTAAAGAATGTTTGACAGTGAATAGTCTGCGTGCTTCCAATAGCCTGTTGCTGTGAGTAAAGACTGTGTTCTCTGTGGTGGTACAGGTCTATATCTAGTCATTGCTTTGTAGATCAGTACAATTTACCAATAAAGTGACACAGAATGAGTGTGCATCTTGCACCAGTCTTTAATTAAAATTCAGAACAGGTAAGACAAATAACTTAAGTAATACTTTAAACACTCCAATATAATTTCACATAAGGTCAAACAATCACCATCATAGTCATTAAGCTTTTTCTTCAGTTTTAGCATAAAAGCATAACATTTTACAAGCAACATATGAACAAACTAAATGCCTTAGCAATAACGATCAGTGTGTTTTTGTTTTTCCTTTTTTTTTGTTGTCTACCTGTAAAAGGTAAATCACAGTGGTTCTCCCCAGTTGGGGTCTCATGTAAAAGTGTAAAATTAGAAAATCAATACCACATTTTTACACAATAGTAGCTAAAGTATTTTGGCACAAATCCCTTAAAATTTTAAAAGTATTTGGGAGGGGGAGAAAAAGTGTGCAAAATGCAACTGATCTAAAAACCATTCCATTCCCTTAGACTTTCTACAAAGCCTGATTAGCTTGCAGTAATCTTAGTGCAACACAGAGGCAGATTCACTACCTACTTGTAAATAACAACACCACCGAAAAACAAACAAAAAAAACATTCTGCCAGCATTACAAATAAAATATCAAAAGCATGTAGCCATTGCACTTTACTAGATTAAAGAAATCCCAACGAATCAAACACAACATATAAAAAAAGGAATTAGCAGATGCCAATGTCCTTCCTCTAAATAGAACGATCACATGTTAAACATTCCATAAATGTAGAACAGAACACTTTTTTTTTTTTTTTTTTTTAAGGAAAAAATTTCTGGTTGTAAATTAAAATTATAAAAACTTGTGGATTTTAAAGGATTGGTTAGATCGGTGACCTGTTACTTCTCTTGCTGTATGTATTGCTCTATGGTTGCTAAACCTTGGCATGCTGATTTGATTTGGTCGTCTTCATCTGTTACACTGGCACACAAATTAACGTGACCTTATCTCGGGTTTAAATTTAAACAACTAAAAACTAACAAATGGTTAAAAACCGGCTCTGAAGCACCAGAGTGGAACAATGCTACATGCTTCTGAGAGCCTACCGCTAGAGAGCGTACTGTTACTGTAAGTTTCACTTCATCTAAAAGAAAAAGCATGTAATAAACGTGGCTTTTTCATTAAAGACGTAATTCATACTGGAGTAAGGGCTGTGAAATCTCCCTGTTGCTTAGAGGCAAAGTGGGTAGTTGCCTCTGTGTCGCCTGTTTCACCACCATAATGAGGAATCCCAGGACGAGGCAGCTGCCCAGGACCGTGCCCACAGCCCAGGCATACGAGGGCTCCTTGGGAACGGATGGAGGTACAGGTCTGGGTGTGAACGTCTCCACCAGCAGATCCCGCACACTCCTCAGGGAGCCGTTGTTGGGGAGAGCCTGGATGCCCAGGATGCTACACATGAGTGGGTAGAGGTCCACCGAACGCATCGAGGCCTTGGTGTAACCCGTGCGGAACGATGGGCCACGGGCAACAAAGACAGGATGCATGCTGGGAAGTTGGTTATCATAGCCATGGTTGCCCACTGTGAATAACAAAATGCAGGAACAAAAGCATATGCTGTTTTTAAAGGCTCTCACTTCTTCAGTTAAAATTGCTGTTGTTTTCCAAAGTGATTCAGCACCTAATACTAGGGTATTAATGACACTTATACTCACACATAAAGGGTCCGGTTTTGTTCTGTACAATTGTCCAGCCTTCTTTGACCTCAATAATAATGGGCATTATTCTTGCATTGTGTTTGTAGTGGAAAATATAAGGAATATCTTCTCTCTTGTATACGACCATGTTAGGATTTGCATTCTCCAACAAATTATACACTTCGTCGAATTTACCTAGGAAAAGGAAAAGAAGAACGTCAGTGTGTTAATATGTCCCTGGTACAAACCTAGATATAAAATCTATAGATGTCTCAATCTTCGCATTAACTTACCTTCTTTAGGTAGAATGCCCACCACTGGGCTCTTGTCTATCCATGTATAGAGATCTCGACTCACGTAGGTGTCCAGCTCAATGACTTTGTCATGTGACAGCTGTGTCATGCCATGGTCACTTGTAACAATGAGATTGACTTTGTCATAAAGCCCTGCCACCTTGAGCTCATTTCGGAGAAAGCCCAGCTTGACATCAATGTCCTCGATGACCACGTCCATAAGCGGGCTCTCGGGCCCCACGTTGTGTCCGCTCTCATCAGGCTCCTCCCAGTACAGCACCCCAAAATTAATCGCCTCAGGTCCCGAGAACCAGCTGATCAGCTTCTTTACACGCTTCTCGAAAGACATTGAGGCATTGTATCGCATGTACCGAGTCGGGTATATTCCACCGATGGACACATCTGATCCAGGCCACATGGCAGCCCCGCTCCTCCATCCAGCCTTCTGATTGGTCACCCACAGCGGAACAGCCTCCTCCCACCAGCGAGACTCGTACATTTCCGGTCCATCCATGGAGAAGGAGTGATTCAGAACTGGGTCATACATTTCATTTGCTACAATTCCATGGCTCTCTGCATGCAAGCCTGTCACTAAAGTGTAGTGGTTAGGAAACGTCTTGGTGATGTAGGTGTTCTCCACCCGCTCCACCTGCACCCCCTCCTCCATCAGGGCACGGAAGTTGGGTGTGGGAACCCTGTTCACGTAGTCCCAGCGGAAACCATCGAACGACACTAGGAGCAGCTTGTGATGCTCGTACTGGTGTGAGAGAGGCAGGAGCAGCAATACTAGAAGGCAGCTTTGCAAGTACATCTTCCTTATTAACACAATGTTCATGTTGCACTTTGATGCCAGATGGAACCTGTGGAAAGAAAATAATTCACGATGCACATCTAATGTAGTCTCTCTAGGCAAGAGCCGATCTACTTTCTTACATTTTCAAAATGATATTAAGATCAGAGCTCAGAAATTAGCATCAGCTATTGCTTCATGCTGAACCGATACCAACTTGGACAGCATGCGAGAACCAAGATTGGAAAGTATGTTAAATACAATAAGGTACTGTGTTCAGATGAAATCAGATTCAGTGTTGCGGGCCAGTGTCAGCCGCCGAGAGGATTGTATCTGTGCCACCTTTCTCTGAAGCAAATGCCTTCTGCACTCATAAAATGCACAAGCATGCATACATAATACGAAATACACTGATCAGCCATTTGATTAAATCCCAAAACATTAAGCCCAATATTGTGTAGGTTCCCTTGTGACACCAAAACAGCTCTGAACACTCTCGGCATGAATCCTCAAGAACTCTAGGACATTAGCAGCAGATTTCTTAAGTACTGTAAGTTGCGTGGATGCTTGGTCGGATTGAGATCTGGGGAATTTCTGATACCTTTCCATCATAGCCAGCTTTAACATTTTTCAGCAATTTGAATTTAAAGCTAAGGAATTATTCAATAGGTACAATTTGCCTGAACAACATTTCTGAACATGCTCAATCTGAGTTATATGCAAACATACAAGAAATATTCTCTCATAGACTTATAATAAAATGTGCACCAAAATGGTTTAATTATTCATGTATTTTGATTGTGCAGAATAACAGAACTGACAACCTTTATTTCTCTATATAATCCCCTGCTAAACTAATGCAGTTATACCAGCATTTCACTAGTGCTTGACAGAACGTTTTCTTAGTATGTCGGAGCCATGATCGGACTGCATGCTTCAAGTCCGAAATGCTGGCCTCCCAGGAACACCTTTAATTGTGTCTACAGTTCCCACAGACAGATGCACCTCTTCCACAAAATGCTGACAAATTATCTGTTGATTTTCAAGTATCAGACGTTTCACTCGCTGAATGGTCACAGGAACGACCGTAGTGGTCTGGGAGTCATCACGGCATCGTGAATGAAATCATTAACGGATATACATTTTGCACCATTCAAATGTTTTACTGTGGATAAGAGTCTCCACCGTACTCGAAAGATGCTCGAAATCTTCTGGAAATGTCAATCAGTTTTATGTCTTCATTCATGAAAAATATCATCACATCACATCCTGATTTGACTGGATCGCCCCTCATACTTTGTTGAATTTCCTTTAGTGCCTCTAAGAGCAAGAAGTTGTCTACGCAGAGACAACTAGAGAGACTAGAGGGTTGTTCTCAACAGGTCTTAAAATTTCCAAATCTTTTAGAAAGCCAAATTGTGGCTAATAGTTTTCCCTTTTCTTTAAATTGAACTACAAGAAAGAGGGATTTAAGATTCCTAGCTATTTCTGTGTAAAGCAGTCCACATTCAGACTGACCTAAAGAAGTAGAATTTTCACTTCTAGCCATAAATGCTTAAAGATGGGTTATATTCTAGTCTGAAAAGAAGGGGGGAATGGGCTAGCAGTTTTAAAAATGGCAACATTATTTGGTGCATAAATATTATCATACCACTGTGGGTGTCTATTTATTTCTTGCATGTCAAATTAAAATTTGTCACATACAGTCATACACAGTATAATATAAAGTGAAATGCTTATACAAGAGAAAATATTCAAATAAGAATATAAAATATGGAATAAGAATATAATAAAAAATTATACAAACGTAGAAAACTTTTAGCTGTGAAATTTACACTATTTACAAGTAATAAAATAGAATTTAAATGGAAAAGCAAATCAGTCACGAGCAGAACAATGTGCAAAGTTCCAGGTGTGCAAAATGTAGACCATGTGCAAACCATGTGCAATGTCTTAACACTATGTCTGTGTATGTCTTAAGTGTTAGGCATCTAAAATGTCCATCCATCCATCCATCCATCCATCCATCCATCAAGGAACATCTGTAGTCCAACTAGGCACTGTGGAGGCCAATGGTGATTACCACTATATTTATTCTCATTTATTCTCATCATGGTAGGACCTCCAGTCAACACGTGCACATGCATTCACACCCTACATACATATGTGTCTTTGAACTGTGGGAAGAAACCAGAGAACTCGAAGGAAACCCACCAAGGCCACAGTGCTAACCACTATCCCACTTTTACAAAAAAACAAAAAAAACATTTGAAATAAACAACATATTCCAAAGATCTCTTTTTTTTCTGATAGGTCCAAATTAGTGCAATGTCCAAATAACGAGGAATTACAGACTGCTTGGGCTAATGGAAGAAGTAACCTCAGGGCAATTCATATCTTATTTTGTTTCATCTATCAAGAATACTTAGACACTCACCGGTGCTACCATGCATGAATGTCAAGTCTTAAGGATTTCTCTAACAGGTGCTTACGAGTCTCATGGAAAATCTAAACATGGCCGAGAGGATCGTGCATGTAATGAACACATATGTGCATGAACACACAGATGTAAATGCACACAGCACAGCTGTTAAGCGGAGAGCGCTTCAGTACCAACCGATGACATCATCCAGTGCAGCTCAGGTCCAGCAGATCCGCCTGCTACTGCTACCGATAATGATATTATTTATAGTATGGTATCTTCTGTAGACATGCAAACACTACAAAAAAAAATGAAGACACTTAACATGCATATCGGATGATCAGTATTTACCCAAAACCTCCTGCAGGCTACAGTCATCTATCTGTCTGCGACACACGGGGCTGGAGCGACATCACACACATTTGTGTCTAAATATAACACCCAGGCCTCCTTTCCTAATACAATCAAATAAATGACAAATGCAGTAAATGACAAAGTATCAACATCCCAGAGCGACCTTACCTCGCAACAGCAGCGCGCGCAGTCTGGCTATGAGACGGTGTCGAAAACATAACGGTGTCGAAAACAGGAAGTCCCGCCCACAGAAAGTCGTTAACATAATTAAAATTTAAAAATAGCCAGACGCATTAAAGATGTATTATGTTCCACCTCAGCAGTAATAATAATCACAATAAATCTATGTTCGTTTGATGGCTGATTGTTTTACATTTACGAAATATTTACAATACTTACTTACAGCAATTTATATGCCATGATAATCTCCCCCCAAAATAAACACATTAACATACACTGGAAAGTTTTTTTTTTTTTTTTTTTTGTAGGATGGTCCCATGTGGTCTGATTAATTCATGTGATAATTATCCATGAAGAAAGCTTGGATTGCATTTTATACAGTTTCACCATGATGCACTTTACAAATAGACTCACTCTTTGTCTATACCGCTTTATCCTTTATACTGGGTCGTGGTGGGCCTGAAGCCTTTCCCAGGAGACATAGGGCATGAGGCAGGGTACATCCTGTACGGGGTGCCAATCCATTGCAGGGCACACACACATACACATACTATGGGCACTATGGGGAACGGCAATTAGTCTAATCTGCATGTCTTTGGACAGTGGGAGAAAACCAAAGTACCCAGAGGAAACCCAATAAGCAGGGGGAGAACATGCAAACAGACCTGAAGCGGGACTCAAACTCATCTCCTAGAGGTGCAAGGCAACAGTGCTAACCACTAAGCCACCATGGCATAGTACAATTGACTATACAAATACAATTGAATTCAATAGAATTTTTTTATCCACATGGTATATAACCCATTGCTTTGTCTGTGTTTGTATAGCACAAATAATTCAATACTGCTTTTTTTGTACATTCAATGTATACGCTTTGTACACATTGTATATATATGTGTATCAATGTATAATTCCTGTATATATATATTTAAACTTTCTTCATTATTTAAGGAATGTTTTACAAATCACTCGGACACAGTTTTATTAGTTGTAATCCAGAGCTGCAGCAGCAGCATATACCAGTTGCTCTTTATCTTTCTGACCACAAGATGTCAATATTGGAGTGCACAGATGTTTTTTTTTTGTGGTTATTATTATTATTATTATTATTAACTCATTAATTGATTATGTATTTATTTCTTAATAGAATTAACAAGATTTTTGGAGACCACTAGCTTATTACTAATAAATAATGATAAAAGGTGGCACGATTGTGTCGTGTCTGTGTGCATGGAGTTGCGCATGTTCTCCCAGTGCTTAGTGGGTTTCCTCAAGGTTTTCGGGTTTCCTCCCCCCATTCCAAAGACATGCAGATTAGGCTAACTGCCGTTCCCAAATTGCCTATAATGTGGGAATGTGAGTGTTGACAGGAGGTCTTACCACGGTTGTACAAAATGAGAATAAACACAATGGTCACTATTGGCTTCCACAGTCTCTAGTTAAACTACAAAGGTTCCTAGATGGATGGAAAAAATGAAAAAGCACTTTGAATTTGGTGCACATCCTAATTGTATTTTGTATAAAGAAAGCAAGGCCGATATAATAAAAGAAAATAGGAAGGAAAGTAAGAAAGAAAGAAGCCTGCATTATAAGTACACCATTGTTATTTATATAGACCATTGTTCAGTTGCACTACTAGGAAGGCTGTGATAGTTGCACTAGTAGGTCCCCTGCAGAGGGAGCAGTTGTGTGTACTGCTCTGTGCTCACGGTCTCCACTGAACCGTGTCATGGGGGAATGTGAAGTTAGACCACAGCCTGGCTGCTGTGCAAACTATAAGGATGTGAGCAGATAATTTGCTGTCTCCTTGGTAACCAGAAACTGACGCAACAACCCCCCCCCCCCCCCCCC
>JAOVVB010000035.1:3178367-3188755 GCA_028570985.1 Heterobranchus longifilis | reverse complement strand
TTCACGCGCGTCTTCTTTTCCTTCGTCTTCAGAGACATACAACTGGTAAGTCTCCTTCAACAGCGCTATATGCACCCGATGGCACACGTTTCTACAATTTCGAGCTATTTTCCTTAAAATAAATTGTAAAACATATTTAATTTCTTATCTAATCACTCCCCGATTAGATCATGCTGCGCGCGCTCCGTAGTGGAATATGACTACTGTATGTCTGCAGATGTTTCTGATGTTTCCCTGTGCAGTTTGCACCTTTTGAAGGATGTGCAGGATTCAAAGGGACAGATATTATTGCATGAATGTATTGCACGCAGACAGACCTGATGCACTGTTTTGGAGTATTCCTCTGAAAGGCTCAGAGATCCTTCAGACAATTTGGGTTGTTGAGTTTACTAAGATGGTATATTTTAGATCACATTATTAGATTACAGAGCACAAGAGTTTGTTACAATTTCCTAATAAACAACCAAGACAATCAATAACATATCTAATAAGAATCTAATAAGAATAACTCATACCCAGAATGGTTCCATGAAAGGCAAGCCAGAGAACCTTTCAGAGTTCTACACTCAACTTTTCTAAGATTATCCCAGGAGTAAGGCATCAACATTTAGCCTTTATCACCAAAGTGCATCTGTAGGATATGCTTAAGACAGATGTTTATGAACATTGTGTGTTTAGCTCTAACATGGTTACACGTGTTTGGACATTGGTGGTTCAGTGGTAGGTTTCTTGCCTGCCATGCTTATGGCCCAGGTTCAATTCCCATCCAATGCCCAAACCCCAGCCACTGGATGCAGTGCCGGTCCCAAGCCCAGATAAAAATGGGAGGGTTGTGTCAGGAAGGGCATTCAGCATAAAAACTGTGCCAAGGATCGGATGGTCCCCCTGGTGACCCCTTGATGAGAGCAGCTAGAGGACTAACATACAATTACACATTATATGGCATTATTTTGGATGGGACTTCCTTTTATTGATTGATAATTGAATGATTCATTCATTCAGCTTTAGTAACCACTGCTCAGGGTTGTGGTGGATTCAAAGCATATCCCAGAAACCTTGGGCCAATGGTGGGAATACATCCAGAATGGGAGAGCTTTCCATTACATGGCAGCAGAAACAAACTAGCACTCAATCCACCTACATGAGTGTTTTGCGAGGTTGGTGGAAACTGGGGAACCAAAAGAATACCCATGCAGACTCCAAAGATCAGGATCTAACCATTGACTCGGGAGTTGTTAGGCAGAAACATTTTTTTCTTGAGCCATCATAGGAAGTTATGGAATCTAAAGATAGATTACATTTATCAGGCTACTGAATGAAATGGCAACCTGTTCTTATATGCCTGCATTTCTAAACAAATGTTTAATCTTATTAAACTACGTCAGATGGACATTTTATTATTGGCTCAATCAATAGCCAATGTCATTAAGCCATTATTCTTTGCTTAGGTCACATATTGAATAAATGTTCATACAAATGTATTATTATTCATCTTATTCATTCCTTCATGAATGGAAACTTTAAGTAGTTGCTGGAATATTGACATATCTAGAGATACTGACCTGAACTTAAGTCAACTATCAGGTTGAATGTAAATTTTGTATTATAATTCTTCACTTTCTTTAACACACAAATACATACCAAGTGCCATGTAGAAAAAATGGCAACAAAATATAAGTTTATTATCCATCAGCAAGTGTGGTTTAACAAAACATTGTAGAATTTGACACTCAGTCCAAGAAACATCACCACCTTAACCGTAAGTTTAGTGATTCCCAATAAGCATTATGAGTAAAACATACAAGACAAGTAATTTTTAACTGATTTATTTATGGCATTGACTTGTACTGAAGCACTAATTGGCATTTGTTCAGTTGGGTTAATATTAATGTTTTATATGGAAGTGTGAACCCTAACCATTGTAAAAATACATACTGCCGCCATTTATATGTCACTTATAGATGTGTTTCATGTGACAGCAAAATGCTGACTCATAGACTGGTTTAAGTTACCATGGCAACAGCTAGCTTGGGAGGATCCAGAGCATGACATGAGATGTAGAAAAGAAACACTCATTATGAGCCTTTAGAAAAGTTACTGGTCAAAAAATATATTATTGTAGAGTTATGTCGATATAGTGCTTACTGTCATTTTATTATTCCAACTTTAGAAAATTTCTAATAGCAATCAAGCTACATGGATAACAGATAATTTGTGAAAAAAGACTCTAATATGCATTTTTCTTTTCTTTTCAGGATTTCATGTTTCTTGCCTGAGGACTGGAAGAAAAATCACTAAATTAATAGTAATTTTTGCTTAATCAGAGATTTGGATGTTTGCTATTTGGATGTTAATCATAAATTACATGAATCTCTTATTCCCTTTTGCCTGCATATTCACTTGAACTTCCAAAGGTCCAGATCATCATTAATGATCAGCTAAAGCAAAAAAAACCAACAACATTTGGTTGCATTTTAGTTTATCGCCAGGATATTTTTCAACTACTCTTGTTTTTATGCATTAGAAAAGCCATGGAAACACTGCCGCAGATTCGTGTAAATGATGTCAGTAGCCTGGACTGTGATAACCTGGAGGCTGCGACAGATGACCATTTAAGAAATTTAAAGGCTTTGGCTGAGAGACTTAGACTGCAGACCAGGAGACCTTCCTATCAAGAGTGGAAGGAACACGTAGAAGAAGCTACCAATGCGAAAGGACCATCAGATCTACCAATGTCCACTGTGTTTGGCCAAAGTGCAGAACAGGAGCATGCACACAGACCTGAAAGAACTGCCCAAAAGTTGGATTTAACACAAGAATGCAGCCCGACTTCCGGAAATCTGAAAGGGTTTGGGAATATTGATGAAGCTCTCATCTGGCTAAGGAAAGAACTGGTAAGAGATATTTGAATGTGGTTCAAGTAAAGGTTCAGTGAGGGGGGATCACATGGTAAACTTCATTAAATTAGTAGTACATTTTATGTTGGTTAAAGTTTTTGGACATGTTCTTGCTTAGACCTTTTATTCAGAGTATTGAAATTAGTATCCATTACTTTGAGTAAAACGGTATACTGAAAGCCCAGAGAGCGTTAAGCCCCATTACAAGAGATTACAAGTAAATTATTTATTATAAAGAATAGATCAATGTAAATACTATTGTTTTGTGGTTTGCAATTCTTTGATACTTTCCCAATACAAACAGAACCTCTTATCTAACAAGTATGACATAATGAAGAAATGTAGTGAAGCCCTGCCGTTGGAGATTACAATAATACTCTTTATACATACTGTATTTTTTTTAATTTATTACATTCTAGAACAATACTGGAGTAACTATGAAATCAAAACTATGAAATAACACATATGGAAAGATGTCATTAAGTAATAACAATAAGTACAACAGTGAGTTGTTATTTTTAGACATGAAGGTCAGCTGTTCTGGAACCGTTCTTGCAAGAACAGTATTGTCAAGTGCATTTGCAAAACCCGTCAAGCACCATGATGAAACTGGACCATCCCAGGGAAGCAAGACCAAAACTTACCTCTGCTGCGGAGGAGAAGTTAATTTAGAGTTACCAGCCTCAAAAATCACCAGTTAACAAACAGCACCACAGATGAGAGGCGGTATAAAGGCTTTACAGAGCATAAGTAGCAGACACATCTCCATATCAACTGTTTAAAGGTGATTATTGCATATTTCAGGCCCCTTCAGCATTGTTTTACAATGTAGGAAGAAATAAAAAATCAGGAAAGACCATGGAATTAAAAGATGTGTTCGAACTTTTGAATGGTAGTGTGTGTATATATTATAAACCATGTTGGTTAATTAGCAAAATTACAACTTTGTATTAAATAAGGAACATCTTCATATTTTGCACAATAGATTCTGATGAACATGTTGGTTAATGTTGTCATTTCAATGAATTGTTTTAAAAAAAAAAAAAAAACAGAAGTGAAAAGGAGCAGAGAGGGAATTTCACTTCCACTAGTTGAATACATGATTGTTCAACAACAATCACAAACAAGTGTTTGTACTGGAGATGATCTAAATTCGAATACTGTAAATTCACACTTTAATAGATGTGGAAGCAGGAATGAGAACAAATACATCTATTAGTCTAATCTATCTCTCTATCTACACTTTGATGATGATGATGATTATTATTATTATTATTATTATTATTATGAACAACCACAAAAACAACAACAACAACAACAATAATAATAATAATAATAATAATAATAATAATAATAATAAACTACCCACATTATTTAATTGCTAATACAAGGCTTCTCACTTAAAGCAGACTTTTAAAAACATTTATTTAACCTTTGTAGGAGTTTATGCTGCTTTAACTCGAAGAGTTCAAAGCTGTACTTTAACCTTTACCAAAGATGATTTTTATTGAAATACCCAATTGTATTGTATTTTCACACCATCCAATGCACAACTACTGTATGTAACCAGTTCCAGTGTAGCTTACCTCGCATGTTAAAAAAATATCCAAGCCAAGGGTCTGTGAACAAATCAGGCATTGCAAATGATGTTCCATCAATTATGGTAAATGTTTGAGGAATGTTTGTGATTTAAAATTTAATAATTACTTACATTTTGTGCTGAAATATAATCTCACTATATAATCTAAATACCAGTTGAGTTTGGTTACCAATCCACAGAGGGCTATATTTTAAGCTAAGGACAGGGCATGTGATATAGGAAGAGGTTTGGAGTAAATCATACACACAATGAATAAATAAATAAATAAAATCTGGTGAATTCAGAGTGCATTTGTGATTACCTAAAATGGTGGTGTTGCCCTCTAAGCAGAAAAATATCTCTCTAAGGATTTGCATCCTGTCCGATTCCTCATGTCTGTCACTATTCGTTTGCAGAAGGAGATGCGTTTGCAGGACCAGCAGCTTGCCCGCCAGCTCATGCGCCTACGAGGAGATATCAACAAATTAAAGATCGAGCAGACGTGCCACCTGCACCGACGAATGCTCAACGATGCCACGTATGGCCTGGAGGAGCAAGACGAGCTCTCTGATCTTCTGTGTGATGGTCCTGTTACACCTGGCTTTGGTCTGTCAGCACCTCTTCGCTTGATTGGTGTCACCAAGATGAACATAAACACAAGACGCTTCTCCCTCTGCTAGCCTAAAAGCAAACAGGGCTTATACTGCGTGTGTACCATGTCTCCAATGTAAAAACAAGAAACCTGTATAAAAAGTTGATAGAATATAAAACAAATATTTTGCCACATATTTTGTAATGAAACAAGAAACTGATACATCATGTTATTTGCTTTTACTGCTTTCTGCATTGTATATAAAATGCTGCATATGGAATTTTAATAACACATCAAGCATCATTTATAAGCTTCATTAGAGAAGTTGGAGAAAGTATGCTTTAAAGATTCGACTTTGTTTTGTTCTATATGTTTGTTTATACTTAAAGAAAATTTTCTACAGACATAAATATAGCAGATACACGAGAAAATAATCTTACTGTATACAATAAATGTGACAAACTGAAGAATGAACAATGCAGTGTGCAAGATTTACTATATGTTCATGAAATTTTCACATTACTAAAATGTAAAAGTTATTATATATAAAAGTGTGTTATAATTCTAGATATAAATATAAGTGTATCTCGAGTCAGGACCTCAGTAATTTATCACTGCGGCATTTTCGTATGAATGACTTGGTAGGGATTTTTAACCGGGTTTTTAACATTTTTTTAAAGAAATTGTTTTTATTTTCTATCAGTTCTGAATATGATGACACACTGAACGTTTGAGTATAAAACAAAGCGTATTGCTTTGTCGATGGTTTCCGGCGCTTTTTGTCTACTATTACTGTAGTTTAGTTTTAGTGAGGAGGACACGAAAGAGTCTGGAACCATTTGACCATTCTCAATACTAGGTAAAACATTTCCTCTCCAAATGTACCTCACACTTTCTATGGTGTGTACAGAGAAGGTAAGGATGACACTGATCAAATACCCAAATAGGGATTAAAAAAAAAAGATGCAAGTATACTTTTATAGGAAAATCATCATTGGGATGTAAGAGCTATGACCAGAAGTCTTTCATTTGCTAACAGATATAATTGTGAATGTATTAATGAAAGACATAACTCTCTGCACATAACTTCAATTCTGATACATTAAAAGGTGTTAAAATGACATTGAGACTCTCAATTTACACTTCAAAATACATTTTTGCTTATGTAATGGATCCAGGGCTTTGGGCCATCCTGTATATGTACAAGGGGTGGCCCAAAGAGCCTTTAAATGGTGCAAAGCTTTTAAATAAGGCCGTACATCAATCCCATGCTGATCTCATTTGAAACTAGTAGAAGAGAAGCACCTGTCTGTGTGAACTGTACGCACAATCATCCATGAACACTACTTGCACATTACAGGAACTCAACTGGAAGTTATTGCCACATCCCTGTAGTTACAGTCCTGCACTTAATCCAAGCCATTTCCACATGTTTGGGCCATTTATGGAGTTCCTGGGAGACCAGCGTCTCAGATGTGAAGCATGCAGTCTGATTATGGCTCTGGCTTACTGAGAAAAATCTTTCTACCTTGATGGTATCCGAGCACTAGTAAAACGTTGGGATAAGTGCATTAGTGTTGCAGGGGCTACATGTAGAGAAATAAAGGTAGTTTTTACTCTCATAACTATGTTCTGTTATTCTGCGCAATCAAAAGTCCAGGTTTGATCCGAACACCCGTCATATAATAATTATGTATTAAATAAATATTTCCTAAGAGAATAAAATTATACATCTGCCATACAAGTCTCTATGAATAAGCTATTAGGAATATAAATGAAAAGCACATGCTTATTAACCCATGGTTTGCCTGACAGCTGGGACAATTCAGAATTGAATATTCAACAGTGCGGCGCATAATTCATTTGAATAGTTTTTTTCTTTATTCTAAATGGACCGGAGACCTACAGTAACCTCAGTCTGTCAAAGATGATCAGTCACACAGTGTGGATAGAAATGTTATGCTGATTAAGTGCAGTTTAATTCAATGCTGCTGACTGCTTTGTCAAAGTGAAAAGGAATTTTCTCAGTCACTGTGAATAGAAAGAAAGAAACAAAGAAAAACTTCATAAGGGGATCATTTTTTTTTCCAGTTTGGATAAACTATCATGACAGCCTCCTGTAGGTGCTCATTCGAATGAATCAGTCATGCCATGCAACAGAAAGAGAAAATTCCTTGATACTTATCCACATCTTTTTAAAAAAGAAACCGCGGATAAGATAACGTGGGAAATAAAAGTAGGTCGGGAAAGCTGCGGCCTGGATGGCATTCAGGAGGTTACTGTTTCATGGCTGCTCACAATGACTGGCTTCAATCAATAGAAAATGCACAGAAAGGAGTAATGGAGGGAAACTCCAAGAGACGGTATTAGGTGACTAAGGATGCTTACTCTTAATGGCACACATTTTGAAACAAAGGCACCGTGACTGGGTCTGAGTGTACACCCACAATAACAGTATTAATTGCATATTTATGACGACACATGTAGTGTTTATTTTGTAACCGTTGTGTAATGACAGTACACTTCCTGTTTATCACTTTCGCATGCTCTTATGTTGTAGCTTAGTGACCTACCTTTGTTCTCAAGGCCTGAGGTTTCCCCCTTATTGTGCGTCTACACCTTAATGCTTTTAGGAGGCGCTCTTTTGACTCGGCACAAAAGCCCTTTTGGATAGGATGTTTTCACACACAGACATCCTCTGGAATGTGAGAGCGTCACCATGAAACTGTACGAGCGAGCCAAAGTTATGCGAGTGAATAGGCTGTGGTGCTTAAGATCTTCCTCTCTCCTTTCTGCGTAAATGGCTGTTCTACTGTTTCACAAACAAACCTTCAAGGAAGCTGGCACCAAGCCGTCCTGCCCGGGGGAGATTGAGTAACACAGCGGTGTTCATTTACATCAGGGTGGCCAAAGTCAGCACCTGTTCCTGTAGAGACTGTATAACTTTGTATACCGAAGTTATACCTACATAGGAAAGTGCTTACTATTACATTTTCTATCCAAGACTCGTCCAGGATGAAAGATTTCGCCTCTTTAGGACAACACAAACTGATCTTACTCCACTTTTAGCATCGCTGCAGGTAACCCAGGCAGGGTTCACACCAGGCTGGAGAAAGTACAGCTCCTCTATTATCCAGGATCATTTAATCCTCTTTATCTAGCAGAGAAAGCTGCGTGCTCAGACTATTAGGCTTAGGCCTATTTAAGGAGATCTCTTTAAACTGTCTGTTGCTATGCATGGGTGTATTTCCAAAATGGAACTTTTTTTCCCCTCTTCTCCTATTAAGTAAATTTGAGTTATTTTCCCAATTGTATATTAAACATTAAACACTAAAGCAAGAAGGCAAAAAGGAGTAATCTATCCGAATAATCATTAAGTATTGATTAAATGATTTAATTTCTGACATTATAAATGCAATAAATCAGTCAGCATTTCCTTACATCCAGTATGATTGGTGTATCTGATATCTTAATGATCTGTGACCAAACCTAAATACACAATGCTACTTAGTGCATATACAATACTGCCCAAAAATCTTGAGTTATTCCTCATTTCTTCATATTAAATCAAGTTAAATAATGGTAATTAAATGAAAGAATTTTTTTTTTCTGCTGTGAAACGCTACAAAAATTTATAAATTGTTTATGTAACAACCTTATCAGCAACCTCTTCTCCCCTCTCATCTGTTCCAACCACTCAGCATCACCAGTATACTCATCACAGGCCTGATCATCTGTCGTCATCTGCATCTGTGTCTCACTGGTTCATGCCTTAAATTGGATGCTATTTTCTGCTTGAATTATTATAAAGGTCACTCTGTCGCTTAACAAACAAAAATATTCCTCTGAAATTGCTCAGGTAGAGGGACTAGACTGAAAATGAGGGACAAAAATGTCCTTCATGAAACCTGCAGAACTATTCCTTCAGACTACATTAAATAGACAAGAAAGACAGGCTCTTTGAAAGCAATGTATGAAGAAATAATTGTTGAACAGCACTGGATCTGTTAGAACTTGTGATCTACTAAGCAAGATCTAAATGACACTGGTCTACCAAATCCATCTTTTTTCTTACTGGAAAAACAGATTATAAGCTTCAAGTTCCAAAGACTTTTCACCGGAAAATTGAATACACTGCCTCGGAATTAGTCTTCTTTGTCTTTGCTTAATATGCAAATGAGTAAAAGAGTTGATGGTACCAGACAGGTGTACTGTACAAGACATTTAAGCAGTTAACATCTTACCATGATTTGTGATGTGTATAAAATTCAGTCTTGGAAAATAGCTTTCTAGGAGTTTTAGTATTCCGACAATAGCTGAATCTTTTTCAAAAAAATGTTTCCATTTTAGATTGATTAAACATTAAATGAAACTGAGTTCCAGTTATTTTCTAATTAGTGTGCGCGTGCGTGGAGGATACTGTTATATACTGATAACTGTTGAACATAAATATGGCCATGTATCACCATGTGAAAATAAAACTATTGGGGTGCTGTTTATTAACTAATCACTGCAGTTACATTAAAACTTCTGTCCACACTGTCTTATCAGTGCTTTCCATTCAAGGCTACTGTCTCCAAAGTCACTGCTGTGCAGGTGTGGATACGTTTCGTCAGTTCATTTCAACTGCAAGGCAAGTAAAAAAATGGATGCCACACTTGCGACTTACAAAAAACATTAGCAACGTGCAGTGATTTTTGTTCTTTTTTTGTGGTCCGAGAGTGTCCCTGGTGCCATTATTTACTGACGACTTTGTGCGCAGTATAGAGAAAGCATTTTTCAATAAAGAAGTGTGTATGAACAGATTTCAAGGAACATCACGAGTTCAAGGAACATCACACAAGTGTTAGCCATCCAGAAGGACACTTCAGCCAACACTGTCGACATTCTGCACAAACCTCCAAAGTATAGATTTGTAATTCCATGTTACATAGAATGATTATTATGATCAAAGACAACTAAATTTTACAAAAGTGAACCATTACACAATTGCAAAGTAGCCCTACAAAAAAAAATGCACAAAAATGTACACTTGATAGTTCAGATGTGCAAAAAAAGAAGCAAGCATTATTCTACAAAAATGTTGCAAAATAATTTACCAGGTCAGATAAAAAAAATAATAAAAATAAAAATTCATGTGCAGCACAAAGACAGGGAACAATAGATGTCTAAATGTGTGACCCTGACAGTGAAAGTTTCAGGCATGCTGTGGTATTCATCTTGCCTAGAATTTGTCCAAAAGATTACATAACATAAATAAGGAGATAGTTTAACTGTATACATTTTCATACTAAATATTGCACTTTAGGAAAACCTAGTT